>CAKNYM010041699.1:33393-65635 GCA_932195095.1 Andricus curvator
ACGATTTACAAGGGAAAAAAATTGTTTAAACAAAACATAATTGTTTAGACAATCAAAATTATTTTAAATATACTTCAAAACTCGTCACTTACGGATTAAAAATAATTCATGTCGAAAAAATTTCAAAAAACACCGTCTTTAGCATGAATTTGAAAGAAAACTGCTATTTCGCATTTTTTAGGGCATTTTCCGGGCACAATAAAAGAGGATTTGGAGTGTCAACATTGAAAGTTATTGGGTGGAAATTATTCCTTGAATACTCCTTGAGAGGTGACTGTACTTTAATTCACAAAAAGTTTATAAGAAGTACTTCTTTTTTCCATTTTTTTGAAAATCGAGCTTTTCCCATTTGAAACCCCATATTAATTTCAGAATCCGGGGGTCACGGGTTAACGTTGAAAACAAAAAAATTATGGAATTTCTTTTTCCGGAAAACGAACAAAATGGGGGGGGGGGGGGTTATCACCAAAAATCGAAAGTCGAATTTTCACAGGTATAAATTTAGACCACCCTAGTGATTATACTCGTTCAAAAAAGGATCTAGAAACTTTTTTTCAAACTCGTTAGGAAGCTTATGCAGACACGCTTGGAAATTTTTAGTCATATCTCGGAAAATCATAAAGATTTTTAACTGTAATTGGCTAGAATTAAAGATAAGACTTTAAACGATACGTGGTATGAATTTCATATTTTTGCTACAAATTTCTTAGGTCATGCTTTGAGTTGAAGTCGAGATACAAAATTCGAGAAATTCTTGAATTTTTTTGACTTCTCGCGCGGTATATTTTCTTCAAAAGATCAAAAATATCTCTATTAGGGGTCATTCGACGCGGAACTTCATAAAATTTCCAACGGTCTTTTTAAATAGTGGTGTTGGTGAGTGAACTTTATGGTTCGAATGGTTTTCCAAAATTTTCAAAATTCAAGAAGTTACAGGATTTTGAATTTTCAGGCCCGACTTTTTTTAAAAAACCATATCTCTCAAACCGCTAACTGAATTTGAATGATTTTTACATGTGTAGCGTGTAATTTATAGACCTTGTTAATGCAGTTCAAAAAAATTCAAAGCTGGGTTCAAAACAAATAAAAATAAATTAACTAAATTTTTCGTATGAAAGCTTTTTTTTAATATAAAGATTTATATTACCTATAATTTTCTGCGTCAATTAAAAAAATGTATGGACACTTTAACATTTGGAGATATTAAATACTTTTAAAACGCAACTCTTAATTAATTTTAGATTTTGGTTTTTTGGAAAAAAATTTAGAATTAAATTTATAATTGATATGGGCAATCAATTTTTAAATTGTTATTGTTGAAAATTTTAGGTTAATTCAAATAGCGAACAAATGTTTATTCGTTCCTTTTTCTTGTATCTTTTTGTAAACAACTTACCTACACTCAGGTGATACTTGAGGCTCAATGCATGAGGTGATACTTGATCGTGATACTATTTATTAATTTTATAAACAAATTATATTTAAAAATAAATACTGTGGACATCTATAAGAGAAAATGTTTTGCCAGTCATGTTTATTTGTTTATTTATAAAATTAAGAAATAAGATCAAATGACAAATTTGTATTACTAACGGAAGCTTTACTGGTATGATCACTTAACAAAAATTAGGATGAGAATGAGTTTTTTCTGCTTTTAAAAATCCACACTAGGCATTTGTTTATATAATTTGTTTATAAAATTAATAAATAATAATTAATGACAAATTTTCATAATAATAGATATAATCGGAAACGTAAATTACAGAGGATTAAGAAAAAAAGCTTTTTCTACCTAAACACGGAAAAAAATTATAGTGCAAGCAGAAAAATACTGAAAAATCGAATCAACAAACTTAAAATATATTTGAAAAAAGTAATAATTTTCTTGATTTTGATTCAAATGTGATACAAAATTGAATTTTTATTTTAATAAGCCCTTTCTAAACTTTATGATCTTAACATAGGCTATGAAATTATTAATAAGTTTCAAACCTCTGTTAAAATTATTCCTATTCAATTAGCGTTATATTCAGACTGCCAAGATTTTTATTACAGGTATATAATATCTTTGTTTTAAGTCTTTATCGCCAAACTATTATTTTCAAAAACGAAAAATCGATAATATTCACGATTTGATATTATGATTTTTTCATAATAAATAACATTACTTATTAAAACTTTTTCGCTTGCACACACCCCTGCGCATTAAATCCAAGAGATACCGAACATAGGTAAGTTGGTTACAAAAATGTAGAAGAAAAAGGATAGAATCAACATTTGTTCGCTTTTTGCATTAACATAAAATTTTTAACAATTGAAATGTTTTAAAAATTCTAAAAAAAAACTAAAATCAATTAAGAATTGCGTTCTAAAAGTTATTATGATCTTTGTTATTTGAGTTCGCCCCACTGTGCCTGGCGTTGCACGTGAAAAGTGAGGTCGCTCGGCTAAACTAAAAAATTAGTATCTTTGAAAGTTAAAGAGTGTTCATCATTTTTTTTAACGGCGTAGAAAATTATAGGGAATCGAAATATTTATATAAAAAAAAATTTAATGAGCTTTTGAGCGAAAATTGAATAAAACAATTATTTTTTATTTTTTAACCCCCTTTTTGAAATTTGTTCTTGTCTTTAAATTGCATTAAAAATGCCTATAAATTATACGCTAAACTTGTACAACTTATTAAAATTCAATCAGCGGTTTGGGACCTACAAGATTTTTCAAAACTGTCGTGGCTCAAAATTCAAAATCCTGTAACTCCCTGCATTTTTAAAATTTTGGAAAACCATTGTAACCATAAACTTCTCTTACCCAACACTAAAGTTTAACCAAGTTTCATCAAAATCGCTTTACCCCCTACAACTCTGATATTCAAGAAATGGATTGAACCGTATGTAATATGAAATATTTCTCAAATAAAGAAGAAATAAAACAAATAATAACACATTGTGTATAATATTATAAAAATATATTTCAACCGCCAAAACAGGTTTCAATTAACATATGTTTAACAAATAATGAGAAAGAAGAAACATTTGCTCCCTAATCTAATGTGCAGGAATAATTTTTACTTTCTGCTTTTGTTAGTTTACTTGCATTGTTTAAAGAAACATGTAACTAACTAGAAAAGTACTGAGCACGAATACACGTACGTATTTTATGAGTGTGATATTATTAGGGTTGTCATCATTTTTTTTAGAATTCGTTTGCTTCCACTCGTGGGATTTATTCGCATGCCCAAAAAAAGAAATGACCCCAAATTTTCTGAATCCAAAATTTAAAAAAAGTACAAAAATGCGGGTAATTCAAAACTCAAAAAATACTTCTTCCCACAGTTTTCAACGTAATACTTTTAAACATGGGGAAAACAAAATTTTTGGCTTCAGAAATTACCTAATAATTTTCAATATCTAAAAAAAAATGGAAGCCAATTAAAAATTAAAAAATAGGTCGTATTCGCAGTTTTTAACGAAATACTTCAGAAACTTCAGAAACTACTTGATAATTTCAAAAATCACCCTTTATCTTTTACTGGCGATTTAGATCGCCACAATTTTGTGATTTTCCAAAATTTTGAGTTTTTGACAATGATGATATTATAGGATAAATGGCTAATATGATTCACTTCATGGCATTTCCATCTTTAAAATCAATGTTCCAGATTTAATTCGGTATATAATACTTTCCTCACTTGTTCATCAATTATCAATAGTAGGACATGACAAGTTTTTCTATCCACTTCATACCGGTTTCCCCTATTTGAAAACTGAAAGAAAATCAGTGGCATTCGTTTTCAGAGATCAGAGCTCCTCCGATTTCAATCCTTTCTCCATATCATTTCCAAGCAGCCCAAGCACCAAGCAGCGATTCAATGATCTTCGATTCGCCTTTTGCTTGTATTTTTCATGAAGTCTAACCAGCATGAGCATTGAGTAGTGAGCAGCATCTTCCCTCCTATCACTGGAGCATTCAAAGTTGGTCAAGTGTTCTCGGCTGCTCATCTTTAATGCATACCTTTCGTCGTGGGCAAGACCGTGTCAACCGAGGTATTTGGTGTGGAGAGGAAATATAGTTAAAGCATAGAGCTCGATGAGCACAACGACCTTCTCGAGGTCGACATCTCCTGCTCTAAACTCGTATGGAAATTTTATCATTTCTATTCACCCTTCCTTCTTATTACAAGTTCAAAATCAAAATGCGTCTTCCAACCACTTCAGAATCTGGCTCCCTTCTTCTTCTTCTCATGGATTGAATTTATCAGGATTTGGGTAGTGAATTGATGCCAAGTCTACTTTAGTGAATATACATATATGTATATTTATATCTACATACATATGCTAAGAACCTTCTTTCTCGGGATATTTTCTTCAATAATTTAACTAAGGCGGAAATTTATAGTACTTTCTACTATCGATCTTCAAAATAATTAGGTGAAAGGTACCTAAGAAGTGCCCCCTGCATATTTTTCTGTAAACATATTAAAGTATGGTGGTCCTTTTTATAGAAAAATCAAGCAAACACGAAAATGGGGATGCTTAAATTATATTTGATAGTTTATAGCATGTTGCAATTTCATTCAGATTGAACTCTTCTGGTAGGAAATGAATATTCATATTTAGAGCTTTTCGATCAGTTGTTTAAAAAAAAATCAAAATCGGATATGATTTAGAGGTCCCCTGTTGGAGTTTTGTCTTTTTTATTGATTTTTCTTGTGTTTATTTTCTTAATGTTTTGAAAATTCATGTATTAAATTTATATACATATAGAATTATCGCCTTTTATATTACCAGTTCTTCACATAATTTAATGAAATTCTTTAAATTCATTTTTAAGGAAAATAATAATGTTATCTACTTGTTTCACATTTTTCTATAATAATATGCCACAAGGTGTGCCAATTACCAAATACTCTAAATAATTTAAATATTTTGACTATATTCAAGAACAATTGGGAATTATAATTATACGTAATTATTATTTGAAATTATTAGTGTAAAAAGTGTACTATATTTCAAATTATAGTAATTTAAATTTAAATTATAGTAATTTAAAAAAAGTAATTTATAGTAATTTAAATTTAAAATAGTAATTTAAATTTAATTTAAATTAAATTTAAATTTAAATTTAATTTAAAAGTAATTTAAAATAAAAATTTAAAGTAATTTAAATTTATAGTAATTTAAAAATGATGGTATAATAAACCAAAACATGCCCAATTAAGAAAGTCGATAAATTTCAAACATCCTATGAAGAAAATGTTTAACTCTTCTTGATTCTGAAATAACACTTTAATTTCAACACCTCTTTCAGGGTCCGCTTCTAAATCTTATCCAAACGACTCCTTTCACATAGCCCATTTGGAGATAAAAAGGTGCCAACAGAAAATTGATACCTCTATTAGTTTAGTTTTATTGACCTTATAAAAAAGTGAAATCTTTTATTTAGTTGTTTAAAAAAACGTGCGTAGATAGAACCTAAAATTTAAATGATTTCTTTGGTAAAACAATCACGAGAATTCAATTTTTTAAATAGAGATGCAATTCCTAATTTCTGAAGTGTACAAACACAAAAAATCAAAGTTTTCCGATTTAAATCAAACTTGCGCAAAGTAGGCAAATTTTTTTGTCATTTGAATAAATATATACCGAGGCGGAGGATGCAAATTTTTAGATTTTCGTGGATGTCGTATATTTCGGCGATTTTTATCTCTTCTAATGGCGATAAAAAAATTTCATCCAGTATATACAATTTCGATAGGTTTTTCCCCTATAGCTTTTAATTGATCATAGGCATTTTTTTAAACAAATATTTGAACTTTAAACATTAAAGTCAAAAATAAATTTGACTTTCTTAGAAGAAGGCATATTACATTGCCGTCATAATGAGAAGGTATTGTTTTTTTTATCCCAAAAGAAAGTTTTGGTTTTTGTCTTTAAGAGCTTTGAGGTTAAAAAGCGGGACTTCGGTTTGTTATTTATAAGAAAATAAACGATAAGTGGTTTTTGAGAATACACCATCTTTTTTCAAATAAATATTTGACCATCAAAAATAAAAAATAAATTAGACTTTTTTCATAGAAGGACAAATATTTATTCTTTCAAAAAATGCCTATGATTAATTGAAATGGCACAAAAAAAACCTGTTCAAACTATTGAACAACATTTTCTTATCGCCATTAGAAGACTTACAAATCGCCAAAACAGATGGTTTATTCCCAAAAAGCATTTATCGCTTATTTTTATAAATAAAAAATAAAAATCTCACTTTTATCCACAAAGCTCTTAAAGGAAAAAACCTCAGCTTTCTTTTGAGATGAAAAAATAAAAAATAAAGACAGCTTTCTCTAAAAAAGTCAATTCTTTTCTTGATCTTCATTTTTAATGGTCAAATATTTATTTTTTCAAACAATGCTTATGATTAATGAAAAGAGCGTGAAAACTCCTATCGAAATTGTACTGGATATTATTTTTACCGCCAATAGAAGAGTTAAAAATCGCCGAAATAGACGATGTATTCACGAAAATCCCAAAATCCCCCCCCCCCCTGCAAGATAAATATTTATCCAAATGACGAAAAAAATTTCCCACAACCAGAATCTAGAACCAGTTAAGGCTTAAACTGATTCCAGATTATGGTTACAACCACCTTAATTGATTTAAACTATCAATTTAGGAATGTCCGAATTTACCCCAAAGTCCGAAATTACCCCGTTTGACCGTATCCAATAGTACAACACTTTGCGCTATTGGCGCTGGTGGTCCAAATTTATACCTCGATTTTTGAAAAAATAGTAAAAAGAAGTACTTGTTATTATCTTTTTATGAATTACAGTTTAGTCACCTCATAAGGGATATTCGAAAATTAATTTTTACCCAATAACTTTTTATTTTAAACACACCCTCAGCCCCTTTGTATTGTGCCCGAAAAATGCCCCAAAAAATGCTAAATGATATGTTTATTCGATAATTATTTAAACAATTTCCATTTTTTTAAACAACTTTTCCCCTGTAAATCGTAAAAAGTTATTATTTTCTGAAATTAATTACACAATTAACGAATTTTGAGAGTAATATATTTTTTTAACGATATTTGGCGATTATCTAAACAGTTTTCATCTGATTAAGCAATTTTTTTCCCTGTAAATCTTGAAAAGTTACTACTTTCTGGAATCAATAACGCAGTTAATGAATGCTAAGAATGATGTTTTGTGTCAAAGACAATTGACAATTATTGTAACAATTTTCATTTGTTTAAACAATGTTTTCCACTGTATATCTTGAAAAGTTACTATTTTATGGAATTAATAATACAGTTAATGAATTTTAAGAGTGATATTTATTGTGGAAGACAGTTTTTCAATTATTTGAACAATTAATAATCATTAACTTGCGCCCTTTACCCTATATGATAATTTCTTGAACAATAACCATTTTTTGAAACTAGGATTTTCTCCATCATTTATACGAAAAAGACCAAGTGATAATAATTGTTTAAATAATTGCAAATTGTCTTTTACAAAAAATATCGCTCTTAACATTCATTACCTGCGACATTTTTTTCAGCAAATAATAACTTTTCGCGAATAATGAAAAAATTGTTTAAACAATTGCAAAATATCCTAAACGAAAAAATATCACTTTTGAGGTTCATTCATTGTGTCCTTAGCCCCAGAAAAAAACTTTGTACTACTAACAGACTAAAAATTGTTTAAACAAATCAACATTGTTTGAATAATAACCAAATATGTTAAGCAAGAAATAATATCTTTGAAATTCATCAACTGTATCATTTATCACGAAAAAGAATAATTTTTCACAATTTACATGCAAAGAAATTGTTTAAACAAATAATAAATGTTCAAACCATTGAAAATTAGTTAAAAAGTACTTGGAGACATGTCAATTATCGAATGTAAATAATTACCTTAAAAAAAATTCAAATAAATACCGTTTTTAGCATGAATTTTACATAAAACTGATATTTTGCATTTTTGGGGCATTTTCCGGTCACAATACAAGGGAATTGGGAGGGAGGTCAAAATTAAAAGTTTTTGAGAAGAAATTATTTTTTGAACATACCTCAAGAGGTAACTTGAGAGGTTTAACTTACAAAAAGTTAATAACAAGTACTTCATTTTTTCATTTTTTTCGAAAACCGAGCTTTTCCCATTAAAAACCGTTAATTATAAAAGTAAGGGGGCACAATGTTGACCGATATGAAGGAAGAAAAATAGGGAATTTTTGTTTACGGAAAACGTACAAATTGGGGTGGATCGATCACAAAAAATCAAAAGTCGAATTTTTGGACCACCCAACCTTATGTGAGCTTATATTTTAAACATTATTCAAGGTAGGGGATTAGCGGAAACTTTACAAAAAAAATATCAAAACTGTCAAATATTTGAAATCTGTAATCTTTTCTGATTGTCACTAAAAATGGAACATTTTATTGTTGAAAAACAAATTAAGGCAGATTTAATCGAAAAATCATATTTTCCTTATTTTTTAGATTCAAGCAATGATCATTAGGGTGGTCCAAAAAACGATTTTCGAGCTACAGGGCAAGTCCCCCCCCCCCCCCAAAAAGTTTCCATTTCCAGAGAAAAAAGTCCCTAATTTTTTTTTCGAAATTCGAATATTACCACGTGCCACCGGGCACTTCAAAATCCCATTTAATTAACATGGGGAAATTTTGGATTTTCGCAAAATTGAACTCATACTTCAGGGTTTGATCGAAACGTGCCAAACATTTTTTAGGGATTGAAGAGGAGTACCTATGAAATAAAAACATACTGATAACTTTCATTTTTAACCCACCCTCACCCCACAGCGCCCCAAATATGACCCAAAAATCAAAAGACTACATTTTTACGTATTATTGTTACTTTTTAGCAATTTCCGTCGTCTTTTTCATACAAATAATTACTAATGGACAATTTGAATATTTTCCATGACTTTTTAAACAATTTTTTATTGTTTAAACAAATGTAACTTATTTAAGCAATTATTTATTCCCAAAAAATGTAAAAAATAATCCTATTTTCTGATTGAAATGTAATAGTTTGTCATTGTTTGGAGTAGTAATTTTTTTTAAAACATTATGTAATTATTTAAACAATTAGTTATTGTTTATTCTAAAAATTTCTAAAAATTAACCCAGAGATGTCCACTTTTTTCTCAAATTGGTATCCCATGCTACTTTTTGTTGAATAATTATATAATTTTGATACATATCTTTAAATGTTTAATAAATTTCTATTTGTTTAAACAATTTTGATTTGCTTAAGCAGTTTTTTTTCGATAACTTAAAAAAAATAAAATAAAATACATATAATGCTCTGGTTCTAAATTTAAATAACCATGAAAAAAGCAAAAAAAAATTATTTACAAAAAAAACTTTTTTCATAATTATAAAAATTTAGGACCAGAGCCACCTTTCTTAGCGCTTTTTATTTATTATCCCATTTTTGTATTTATTTCCATTAAAAAAATAATTGTTTAAACAAATTATATTTGTTTAAACAATTAAAAAATAGTTAATATATTCTTTCTGTACACTATACAGTCAGAAAAATAATTATATGTATTTTATTTTATTTAATTTTTTTAAAGTTATCGAAAAAAACTGCTTAAGCAAATCAAAATTGTTTAAACAAATAGAAATTTATTAAAAATTAAAAGATTTGTAAAAAATTATATAATTGTTCAACAAAAAGTAGCATAGGATACCAATTTGAGAAAAAAGTGGACATCTCTGGGTCAATTTTTAGAAATTTTGAGAATAAACAATAAGTAATTGTTTAAATAATTACATAATGATTTTTAAAAAAAATTACTACTACAAACAATGACAAAATATTACATTTCAATCAGAAAATACGATTATTTTTTACATTTTTTGGGAATAAATAATTGTTTAAATAAGTTACATTTGTTTAAACAATTAAAAATTGTTTAAAAAGTTATGGAAAATATTCAAGTTGTCAATTAGTGATTATTTGTATGAAGAAGACGACGGAAATTGCTAAAAAGTAACAATAATACGTAAAAATGTAGTTTTTTGATTTTTGGGTCATATTTGGGGCGCTGTGGGAGGGGTAAGGATGGGTTAAAAATGAAAGTTAGTAGTATGCTTTTATTTCATAGGTACTCCTCTTCAATCCATAAAAAGTTTGGCACGTTCCGATCAAACCCTGAAGTATGAGTTCAATTTTTCGAAAATCCAATATTTCCCCATGTTAATTAAATGGGATTTTGAAGTACCCGGTGGCACGTGTTAATATTCGAATTTCGAAAAAAAAAACAAAAATTAGGGATTTTTTTCTCCGGAAATGGAAACTTTTCGTGGGGGGACTTGCCCTCTAGGGTGAAAAAAAAATTTACAATGCATTTTTAGACCACCCTAATGATCATACATATGATTAATGAAACTAATTTGATAAATCTACAAAAGTCACAAAAGCAATAAGCTTACCAATTTTCAGGGAATTAACCTGAAGAATTAATCACAGTCTCAGGAGGAAGTCGTGGAAAAGGTTTAAAAACACTCGAAAACACGTCACTCTCGACAATAACTCACATTCTGACAAATTCTTTCATGCAAAACTTTACGTTTCCAAATTACCCCATTAATAAAAACATCTTCACGAGTTTTAATCTCTGATTCTATCGAAAACAATTTGAATGATGAACAATTTCCCGCCAATATATAGGTTATGATAAACAACATTTGCAACAAATTTCTCGCAAAAATTGAGGTTATGACAAATCAGGATTTAAAATAGTATACCATTTATAAATATGGTTAGAATATACCAGACTTTTTCCGAAAACCGCTCGCATGAAACGAAAAGCTCATTTCAAAACTTCAAAACAAATCAAAACGTATATTAGTTAAATAAAAGCAAATTCCTGAAGAAAATGACAAATTCGCGGAGACACGTTGCGTTTTTTCTCGCAATAGGGTCAATTTTTTAGGATACTCAATTTTATATTGAAATGGGTAAAAAGATACGGTATTTACCAAAATTAAACTGATTTTCGCGCAAAAACGACCTTTCAGAGTGTTTAAACCGAAAAACGAGCCGCCTCGGAACAATTTCGACTCACCGACTTGCCGTTAGAGCGAAACCGCGAAAATTACTCTATGATCAAGCGACTGACATTTTCAAATTTTATAGCTTATGCATTTTTTTTAATTCACAAAAACATTGACGAAATATTGAAATATTTCTTTTAAAACTAGCAGTTGAGTACAATAGCGTGAATTATGTTCCAGTAATGAGATGGAAATTTCGAAACAGACTTGAGCTTGACTATATTTTCCCTATCTCATTGCGCATGTGCAGTGGCGCCTTATAATCGGCGGGAGGTTTCAAACGTGCACATAGACAAGATTTTCAAAAGGGTACGTCCATTAATTACGAAAGGATGATTTTTGAAATTTTAGACCTCCCTGTTACGTAAGATTTTATATCATTTATTCAATATATCAATTATTTTCATCGTAAAGGAAATTTCAAGGTATTTAAAAATATTCCAAGAGGGTTTAAGCTATTTCAAAGGACCAAGAAGTATTTCAAAGAATTACAAACTTTTTACGGAAGTTAACGAGATTTCCAAAGCTTTTCAGGGATTTCATGAGATCTCAAAGAATTTCAAAAGATTTCAAGGGATTACAAAAGTTTTAGGGTATTTCAAAAAATAATTTAGGAGATTTCAAGAGTTTAGGGAAATTACCTGGTAAAATTTGTGTGTGAATCTAATTTTTCAAAGGGATTTTAAGAGAATTATTAGATGACATCTTTGCTGTTTTTTCGAAAGATATAGTTTTTAATTGACCCAAATATTATAAGTTTGTAGAAGATTTTTTTTATTGGCATTAGGGTCGATAATGTTTATTTGTTTTGCGTTCTACAATTGATTTTCAAAAAAGATATCAATTTTTAAGAAAATTAAAGTTAGATTTTTTATGTTTCATCCCGGACTGACTCACTCGACTCGTCAGTAAGGTTATGTGAATCAGTCCTACCTTATACAATAGTAATAATTTCTCTTCAACTTTGTAATTAATGATCTTTTAATTTAAGTTCTGGCCCCTATCCGTGGCCCGAATAACAGTTTAAAAAAATATAATAAAATTTTGTTGTGTTTTTTGAAAAATCAAATCAAAATTTATATCAATTATATTATATGGCCAACGGCCATGCCACGCTGAAAAAACCAGTTCTCGTCAGATCACTGAAGTTAAGCAGCGTTGGGCGCGGTTAGTAATTGGATGGGTGACCATTCGAGTATACTGTGTGCTGTTGGCATATTATGGGTGTGGTGAGCCCAAACTTGTAGTTATTTATAACTACAAGAAAACTATCCACCTAGAAACACTACCCGAATCGGGTAGTGTCACGCCTACCCTGAAAGGGAAATGGCTTAATGGTATACATACATACATACATATTAAGTTTCAACCCCTATCCGTGGTTGGAATGCACTATATTATTGACTGCAAAATTTATCAAATTTCCAAACTTCGAAACGAAAAAAAAAATTTTTTGTTGAAAAATATACATTATCATGAATTTAGATCAAGTAAAATGTATAAGGTAGGACTGATTCACGTAACCTTACTGACGAGTCCAGTGAGTCAGTCCGGGACGAAACATGAAAAATCTAACTTTAATTTACTTAAAAATATATATCTTTTTTGAAAATTAATTGTAGAACACAACAAATAAACATTATCGACCCTAATGCCAATAAAAAAATCTTCTTTACAGTGATTTTAAGAGAATTCTAAAGTATATCTACGAATTTTAGATGATTCCGTAAGATATCAAATGATTTGACTAATTTTTAAGGATTTCTGAATATTAATTCTCGTGTTATTTATTTAAATGACACGTTTACTCCGCAACACTGCTCCGACCCAGGTTGCTGATCAATCTCTCTAGAGATCACCCCAAGTGAAGAGCCTCACAGAATTGTTATGTATGGTTCTCCACTTGGGCCCATTAGTATCCAAGATCTTTGTTTCAGGCGTCATTCATTCTACTGTCACTCTGTTTACAAACTATTTGTCGCCACACTTTTCTGTCCTGGCATACTACTCTAGCTTCCTTCACGTCCATGCATTTTTTCATGCAAGCTCTTGTGTTCCTATGGCTTCTTATGTCTCTACGGATTAATGTCTCATTTACAGATTCTAACCATTCTTTTGGCGGTCTACCTCTGGGCATTCTGCCATTTACTTTACCTTTATACACTTGTTTGGTCAGTCGTTCATCTTTCATTCTTTCAAGATGTCCGAACCATCTTAACTGATTTCTTTCCCATGTGTCAACTATTGTCTCTTTTGCACCACATTCTTTGAGGATTGTCTCGTTTCGGACTTTGTCCATTAGTGTAAAATATATATACCTAACACTTATATACCTATCCACCTCATACCTATATTCCTACCTACCATATACCTATATACCCATATACACACTACTATTCTCCAACCGAGCAAGTCACGCCCACCCCGAAAGGGAAATGGCTTAATGGTATAATAATAATAATAATAATAATACAGGATTTTGAGGGATTTCTAGGACTTTAATGACTTTTAAAAGATTTCAATGGATTTTAATATATTGAAAGGGATTTCAAGAGATTCAAAAAAATTCCACTATTTTTAAAGATTTCAATGAATTTAAAGGGATTTCAAGGATTTTCACCATTTTTAAAAGGTTTTCTGGGATTTTAAGTGATTTAAAAATAAGTCACGAGATTTCAAAGAATTTTAGGTGATACTGTAGTATTTTCACGAATATCAGAGGATTTTATAGAGATTTCGAAGATTTTGAGAGATTTCAAAAGATTTACAAGGCTTTCAAATTATTTTAAGAAATGTCAAGAGATTTAAAGTATATTCACGGATTTTAGAGAATTTCGTTGAATATCAAAAGATTTAATGAAATTTTAAAGGATTTTGATGAATTTTAATGAATTTTGAAAGATTTAAAAATATTGTAAGGAATTTCAAGAGATTCGGAAAGACTCTCACGGATTTGAAAGTTTTGTTAAGGGATTTCAAAAGTTTGAAGGTGTCTTGTAAGATTTCGAAATAATTCACGGAATTTCAAGGATTTTTAAAGATTTTAATAAATTTTCACCGATTTTAAAGAATTTAGAGGGATTTTATGGGATTTTGAAGATTTCAAGATTTTTCAAAGATTCTTACAGTTTTTAAAGTGTTTTAAGAAATTTCCAGGTAGTTCAATCGTTTTAAAGAGATTTCATCAGCTTATGTACAATATCAATGAAATTCAAGAGAATTTCATTGATTGAGAATTTAAGATCTTTTACATGACTTAAAAAAAATAATGGGGAAGAGGAAATTTACATAATAAATGCGCAAAAAGGAACTCAAAAGAGGCGAAATAGGGTAATTTTTCCACGAAAAAGGGGAAAGATCAATCATTTATGTTCAAATGTAGAAAATAAGAAACAATGTTTTTATTATAAATTTTATATTTTCAATTAATTTTGAATTATTTTTCAATGATTTCTGCCATTGAAGAATTTACTTTTTAAAAATTTTTCATACTTAAGCCGTTGGAAAACAGTTCACGGCGATATAAAAAAGTCAGACAAAAAATAAAATTGGTTGAATCAACAATTTCTATATATTAACAATCGTTCTCATAATTAAGAAAATGTTCTCTTTTAAAAAACACTACCATCAATAATTAATTTGTCATTTCGTCCTTCCTATAATTAATATTTTGAATGTAATTTAAAACTACACTTTTCAATGATCCTAAAGTCTAAGACTAAAATTAAAGACAGTTGCAATTTGACTGCCTAAAATATTTTACATTTCAAAAAAATATTTAATTTCGAGTTTAATTTGTAATCTCTTTGGCTTTGTTTACGACTAACAAAATGTTTTCCGGCTCACCGTAATCTACTTATTAATCATTTTTGTTTTCTTTCTATTATTTCAAATAAAAAGTTTAGAATACTTCATTGTAAGATGGCATAATTTTCCGCGCTTTAAATTGAAAATTTTTCAGTTTTAGAAGCTTAAATTTGAAAATTATATGAAAGTTTCCTATTTTAAAATCTGTCAATTCAGAATATTAAAAAATTTTTAATGCACAGTTTTTAATACTTTTTCAGAATCATTCCATTTTTAAGGACACTCATTTTGAACTTGTTCAGTTTTGGACGTTTCCAATTTTTAATTGCTGAAATTTTAAATAGTTTATTTTGTAGCAGTGCCTAATTTTAATGCCCGTAGAATAAAATGTATTCAGATTGGACAAAGCTACCAATTAACGGTTCGAAAGGGTGAAGCTGTCTTCATATAAAAATATAATTTGTTATTTTAAATGTTTCTTTGCTGGTGAATAAAGTAATCTGCTGCTACCGTTAGACAGCTTATATTATTTTTTCGCGTAACACATATTATAATCTTGAATAATTCTGAAGGTTCAATAAGTAATAAATCTAGCAAATATTTAAAAATGTTGAGATCTGAGATCAAAAATCTTTGTTTTTCCACTTTATTTACTTTAAAGAGTAAATAAAGCGATTTTATCAGATAGAAGCTATAAAAACAAGTATATATATAGCAAGCGATTTATCAAGTCACTTCTCACACGAGATTTAAAAACAACAGTTTTCATATTTTTCCATTTTGTCTATTCAGCAAAAATGAAGCTTTTTACCAACATTTTTCTTTTTACATACGTGGGTTCCCTACATTTCCAACGTAAGTATAATATCATATTATAATTATTATTTATAAAAAATATTATATATGTTCTCAAAAATTTTTACTTTTCTAAAAGGTGGCAGGCTTCAAAATTAGACAATATTTTAAAATAAAACTGCTCTATAGGGTAAGGAGGGGCAGCGCCGACCAGTTAACAGTCAATGATTTTTTTAAAGTTAATAAGATGTGGAATTGATCCATTTTTTTTCATTTCGAGTCCTACATTATTGTACATCATATTTCTATAAGTAATAATTACATGAATTTTGTAACAAAATAAACAATAGTAAATATTGCTAAGAATTTTATTTTATTTTATTACGTGCTACAGAACGGCTTGCTATTATTTATTCTATTCCCAAAATTCTAAATGAAGAAATCGATTCAAATATACATACTTGATTCTATATGGTATGGTGCAGTCGAAATATTTCCACGTCTAAAAATTGAAAGCGTGTCATTTCAAATTCTTCGCATTGAAGCCTTAGTAGAGATAAAGATGAATCAATAAAAATAGATTTCTATCCAAGGATGCTATACTATGCCGTATGTCATTAAACAAACAATGACAAATAACAAAGCATAACGTTATCTCCAAAGAGGCTTTAATTTTTAGCGTCTGAATTAATTCTTCTTATAATTCAGTAAATTACTAGATCAGACAGAAAAATTAAATTCAAAATTAAATTAATTGAACGTATTCTATTTACAAAAAACACATGAAATCCCACCCAAAAAAGCTGTGATGCAAAAAATGTATTTATCCAATGCATAAATTTATGAAATCAAAGTTCACCGAGTAATTAAAAAATAAATTCATATTAAAGTATATTGAGAAATTTGTTTATAAATTATCCTATGCAGGGTGTCCAGTGAGATCTACGATAAAATTCCCGTACATTTTCCATAGAATTCCGGCAGGCTTTTTGAAAATTCCCGTAAAATTTTTAGCTCATATAAATAAATTATGTGTCCATATATATTTTTTATGAAAAATGGGCTTGATAATGTACACAAATTGTGTATAGGTATGTATAATCAAACTTATAATACTTCTCCACGAAATATAATTCATGTTCAACAGGCCCCTATTTTCAACCAAAAGTTTTTAAGTAGCACCTTAAAAATGATAAGAGATTTTTTGCTGATACTTTTGAGGACTATGCTGATAAAAATCCGCTACAGAAAAGTTTTATATCTCTAGAAAATAAAGAAATTTAATTCAGCTAATCTTTTAAGTCACGCTAACTTTAACTTTTCTGCAAGTATTTATTTATCAGTAAGAGGTTCCAAGGTATTAAAAATAATAATTTTTAAAGCTATAGCTATAGAAATGTCTATGAGTAAAACATGTTTCCTTTCAGTTTTTGAATCCTTGGAATTGTCATCTTTTCTAAGGCATAAGTGAATAAACTTTAGATGTCAAAAATATCATTTTAAGCTTAGCCAACGGCCATACCACGCTGAAAACCCCAGTTCTCGTCAGATCACTGAAGTTAAGCAGCGTTGGACGCGGTTAGTACTTGGATGGGTGACCATTCAAGAATACTGACATGAGTGCTGTTGGCACATCGTGGGTGTGGTGAGCCCACACTTGTAGTTATTTATAACTACAAGAAAAACCTAGAAACACTACCCGAATCGGGTAGTGTCACGCCTACCCTGAAAGGGAAATGGTTTAATGGTATATATATATATATATATATATATATATATATATAAATATAATTGTTTTTGAACACACGCATATCTAAAGTATTTTAAACTTTTGCTTCATTTCCATTCTTTATTCTCTAGGCATATCGAATTTTTTGTAGCGATATCAGCTAAAAATCCTCAAATGTAGCAGAAAACTCCTTTTTTCATTTCTAAGGTGAGGTGAAACGTTTTCTATAGTGCAGTGCATAAAAATGAATCTTTGAAAAAATTGTTCTAGCCTCCCGGAATAATACAAAAATTAGTATATATATATATACCATTTAACCATTTCCCTTTCAGGGTAGGCGTGACACTACCCGATTCGGGTAGTGTTTCTAGGTTTTTCTTGTAGTTATAAATAACTACAAGTGTGGGCTCACCACACCCACGATGTGCGCATTTTGATAACATAATATTTATTTAGGTGCCTGTTTGTGATAAAAATTTATTTTTGAAACAAAACAACTAAATAAACTTTGTATTTTTTTATTACTTCTTTCTTATTTTCTTCATAGTTCCTCATGAAAAAATAAATAACAAGATTTTATGTCTTTTTAAATTACTTTTGAATTGTTTAAACAGTTTTTGTTCATTTAAGCAATTTTATTTTCATAGAATATAGCGAATTAAGGGTATTTTATCAATACTATGGTCTATTTAATGAACCTAGAGAGTATATATCTTTTAAATTGTTTTCTTATTGCTTAAACAATTTATTTTTTCTTAAAGCCAACTATTTGACGGAAAAAGCTAGAAAATCGTATTTTTTTGCTACTTTTTTAACAAGTTTCAAAATTTGAACCGAAGTATTACTTTTTACAAGATACTTAATATTGTTCAAATAATTTTCATTTATTTAAACAATTTATCATCTTGTAATTTCGCTAAATAATGGTACTTTCTTAATGCTATGGCTTAATTAATAAATGTGAACACCTATTTCTAAACATATTTGATATTTCAGTTGTTCTTGTATCTGCAAAAATTTTCTTTTAAAGTGATTGTGGTATCTGATACTTTGAAAACAAATTTTTACATACACAAGAACAATTAAAAATGACGAATATAGGTGTGCACATGAAATTTCAGGTGAAATAGGTGTTCACATTTATTAATTTGACCATAGCATTAAGAAGATACCACTAATTCGCGATATTATAAGATAATAATTCTTTTGAACAAATAAAAATTGTTTGAACAATTACCTAAACTAAAACGAAGTAATTCACTCTTTACATTCATAAATTAGGCCAAGGCATTCAGACAATAACATTAATTCGAGATATAACAGGATAATAAATTGTTTAAATGAATAAAAAATGTTTAAACAATATTAAGTATCTTATAAAAAGTAATATTTGGGCTGAAATTTTGATACTTGTCAAAAAAGCTAGCAGGAAAATACGATTTTCTATTTTCTTCCGTTAAAAAGTTGGATTTAAGCAAGAATAAATTGTTTAACAAATAAGCAAACAATTTGAAAAAAATGCACTCTGCGGGTTCATTGAATAGACCATAGTATAAATAAAATACCCTTAATCAATTTAAAAAAAAAGTAAAAATTAAGTGCAATATTCCGAAAAATCCTTATTGCACTTGCATGCGGTAGTTTTTGGGGCACCACGGAAGGGGCTCAGGGGTTTTGAAATTAAAAATTAATTATGGATTCGTATTTTTTGAACATTTTTCATAAAATCATAAAATGTATTATACTTTTTTATATAATTTACTTTATCATACATTTTCATGTTTTGGACGGAATTGGCAAAAATGTGTTTTTCCCCATGTTATTTTTATGGAAAACTTTAGAAGCTGGCGACACCTGTTAATATTAAAATTAAGAAAAAAAATTGAAAACGCGTATTCACTTTTTTGGAAACCTAATCTGCCATCAAAGAAATTCAAAACTTTTGTTTTTTTTTTGGCCACCCTAACGTGCATTGTCTCGTCTATGAATCGTGTGATCATTCCCAAGCCATTTATTACTTTTTGGTAGGAAATTGAGTAAAATACGGCGATCTCAAAAAACAAATAAAGTTTCCATGCTGCTCCATATATGGAACATAAAAATTCCCGCTTCAAAAATAAAATCCTGTACATTTCCCGTTTTTCACTCTTCCCACACGCTGTACACCCTGCTATAGAACTTTTTAAAATAAATTGAAAAGACCTTTGTAGACATTATAAGCCTTGGCAAGATTGAATTTATAAGCAAAATTATTTTAAAAATTGCCGATAATAGAAAATTGATCCTAAATTCCCTTGATTTCTTATCAATATTCTTGATTTTTTGTTAACTCTCTTGACTATTTACGTACTTTTGAATCCGTTGGAATTCGCTTGAATGGGGTTTGTTGCATATTTTCAAATAATTTTTTTTCCTAGTAAAATTAAAAGAACACCAAAAAATAATGTAACTACGGAAGGAAAGTTTTTTTAAATCAAGTTTAAATATTTTTTTTAATATTTAAAAAGTATATTTTTTGAATTTTTGCGGGAAGTACTTTGCAGGTAGTACTTCATTCTGATTAGCGCGGTTGTCCGGTTGGTGATGGAATATAATATGGCCGCTAGCAACTGAATGGGTAAACAGTAAACATAACCTATTGTAAAAGATATTCAAATTGAGGTTATCTTTGGAAACATTTCATTCTCACGCACTTGAATGATATTATTCATTATTGTCTTTTTCAAGGTTTCATATTTTAAGCGAAATTGTATTGCTTTTCGACAATTATAAGTAAATAAATATCTCTGTTAGAAATTGTAAATTGAATTTTCGCCAGCTGTCTGCTAGATACTTCGTTAGTCAATAGATCATTATTCTGATTGGTTACGCGCTTTTTGGGAAGTGACGTTTCAAGGTCACACAGCTTTTGAATAGGGATTTCAATACTTTTCTTAAACATTTTTTTTCTCCACAATGAAGTTTTCAAAATTTTTTTTAAATGCACCAAAATGTTCAGAATGTTATGCAGTATTTAAAAAATATATTACTTAAAATTCATGGAACGACCCCATTCTCTTTAATGTAAAATAGAGTTCTAAGTTTTTTGCGATCATTTCAAAATATCTGTTTGGTTCAGAGTTTACCCAGCTGAAAATTCCTGTACAGGAGCCTGACCGTAAAGCAACAAAGCTGTTGTAAAGCAACACGTATAGAGTCCTTTACACAAAGCTATCGCAAAAAATCTCAAGTCGCTTACAGCTATAAAGTTGCCTTTCTTTTATTCCCTTGAAGATCCAACTCGCTATCGAGAGAGCCAAGTCACTAGCGAACCCTCGCGGATTAGTTCCTATGCTCAACAATTTCACATGAACTCACACCTTAATTCACTATATGAAGGAACCTGTACAAGATCATTCAAAGGTTAGCTTGAATATAGGTTCCTTTCCAGGTTCGTGTACAGTTTCCTTCGCCAAATCCCTGCACAAGAACCGTAAATATTACCTGTGCAGGTTCATGTACAGGAACATGTCTAGCATCCTCCGAGGTTCCCGTACAGGAATTTTCAGCTAGATAAAAACTCATCGAAAAACTACTTCGAAAAATCTTTTTTTTTACGTAATATGTATGTAAATTCTTCTTTTTTACAAAATTAGGTGCAGGTGGATATCTAAATATGCGCCCAAACACCCTTATAGTAGAAATGTCGGATATCTCTTTTTATTACGGAATTTTCACTCTATGGTGCGCCCCAGAAAACATTCCGGAGTGGTTGCAACCTGATCAGGAACATCATGCCAACCATGTTCAAGGCTTTATACGCACGAAAGATAACGAAACATCTATGACGAATTGGCTTGAAAATCGATTTGGGCCAGAACAGCATAATCGTTTTCATTTTGGTCCAGCGCAAGCTACAATACGTTTCAACATCCACGAATGGTATTTCGTTAGATATTTCGACATGTACACTCATAATCGTGAACATACACCCGAACAACCTAATTTTCCAATCAACGAACACTTGTATATAGTAGTGCCAGGTGGCCCTGTCTATCATGGTGAATTACTACCCTTTACTCCGCCAGGGTACTATAATCCCCAGGCGTGACATCCCATTCAACTCCTGCGGGACATCCTCATGATATCCCGTACACGTCTCACGACATCCTAGAGGTATCGCGAAGGATATCCAATGCAGGGCGGAAATGTAGATGTGTATATCTTTCCTGAAGATTTTCTACAAAGTATTGCATTCCGCATTTAAGAAGTAGTACACTGGAACTTGGATTGAAGCAGGCCGGATTTACGCCGTTCCGAGAATTGTTGCCGCGGCAGTTTTGGGGTGAGAGAGGAGCCCACGGGATCGAGAGAGACGGTTGCTCAACCATGCGTGAAACGCCAGCAGCGATTTGAAATGGTTCACACGACCCTGACTGTTTACGTTTGGATGGTCTGGATTGAGTGTCAAGGCCAAGGCAAGCAATTCCCGAAACCGTTCTTCATCCCAAGTTTCAGTGTACAAACATAGGTGCAGCTATTCAGATTGCTCACACAATGAAACGGTCTCTATAAAATGAAGGGTCCCGGGGTATGAAAGCGCAAAAATGCATTTTATTGACTTGAACTAATTTTTTGACCAAACTCATGTCCCTGTAGAAGATGATGATCCATTTCGAAAAAGAAGTGGGTCAAAATTCATGTTTGGTATTTCTTTTCAAGTGATTATTTCTTTCTGCCTGTTCTCTTCACGATTCAATAAAACTAAGTAATAGTTCGAAGGTACTTTCTCGTTTTTTAATTGAAAAATAAAAAATGTATGCAACTCTTTCTGAGTTAAAATCGGCATTTTTTGAACGCGCTGTACCATCACATGACGTTTGACTTACAACTATTCAAGTTAGGATACTTAACTTTGCAGTTGATTAACTGGGAATATGCCATTTTTTAATTATTTAACTTCTTTATTTCTTTCTTCTGTATTTCTAATTGTATATGTGACACAATGTTTTAGCCACAAGTTTCTTTAAGTGCTTTTTTTAATGGATTATATAGCTTTCAACACCCAAATTGTTACATATGTCTTTATAAAATGGTACAGTTCGAAGACTCAGATTCAGTTCAAAAAATCTGCGCGCATGTTGGTTCTCGCGCTCGGTCCCCCACATTTGTGCACAGGCTTTTTAAAATTAAAAGTCAAAGCATCGACAACTGTAATTTGGTGATTGTGAATTCTCTTTAGTTAAAGCTCCTTCGGCTTTAACGAACACATTCTCATCACGTTTCTCGTGCTTCGCACTCGATTTTGTCAATAATGCGAGCTTTTCTACATTATGTTCAATACTATTATATCAAATGTATATTACATTTATTGCTGTACCTCGGCCTGGGATTGCTTATTCAGATATTGCTTGAATATCAGTGCATATTATGAATTATAATAAAATAAAATGAGTCCCGTAGCTCAGTCGTCGCCTTCTTGACTTATAATAATATATATTTATTGAAATGATACATATTTCAGGGTAGCTGCGAATAAAGATTAATACCAAATAAGGAACAAATATTATAGTAATCATGAAAAATACAGTTTTTTTATTATTTACTATAATAGAGTTGAACATAATGTAGAAAAGTTTGCGTTTTGAATAAATTTTGATCGAGTGCGAAGCACGAGATATGTGATGAGAATGTTTTCGTTAAAGCCGAAGGAGCTTTAACAAAAGAGAATTCACAATCACAAAATTACAGTTGTTGATGGTTTGACCTTTAATTTTAAAAGATCTGTGCACAATTGTGGGGGAAGTACAAAGACCGAGCGCGCAGCGCGAGGTAAATACATCATCGAGCGCGAAATCCTACAGACGCGCGCGCCAGGCTGAGAATGTGCCCGCGCAGCGGGCAGACTTTTAATGTTATTTTACATGATTACAACAAAAACTACGCATCCTATCAAAAAATGATTAATATCAAATTTGCAGCTCTTTTTTAAGTCAACAACTTTTGTCTATTTTTTTCGTAGCTTGTGTAGTTTGTCCAAAAATTTAATTTTTTTATTTTTAATGTAGTTTTTAACGAATAAAGCAAAAACTACGCTGGATCAAAAAGTCATTGATAACAAAGCAGATCTTTTTTGGGTGCACAATTTTTGTTTTTTCTTTGTTCGGATCTTCCATAGTTTAACCGCAGAATGGAATTTTTTATTATTTATTATGTTTTGTGGGGTCAAAATTTGAATTTTCGATTTTTCAAGAAAATTCAAAAAGTTGTTATGCTAAGCTGGTAGGGCTTCCAAAAAGCAACGATTTTCTTCTCTTCACTCTTTTTATATCGTGCGTTGTTTGGCTTAAAAATTAGATTTTGGTGTTTTTTTTTTAAATGCTATAAATCTCATAATTTTCTTTTTGTCGAAAAACGTTGTAAGGCTAAATTGTTCGACTTTCCGAGTACTACGAATAGCCGTGCATAGAATTTTTAAAACTTGAAAAAATGTTCTGAAAAATTTTGAAAATTTTCTAACTTTTTGAATTTTTATCCAAAATATCTGGCTAACGAACTCGTCCTTACTTTTTAGGCCTTAAAACGATGTGCCGTAGGGCAATACAATCGAATAATTCCTTCGAAAGTTACCGTGTTTACAGAATACAACGACAACGACAGACAAACATCGAAGCAATATCCATTTTTTCTCAGTGAGTCCGAAAACGTCGAGATTTGATGAAATCCGCAAAACTCAATTTTCACATGAAACCAATACCTTTTTATTGAGATCAGAATGTAAAAATAGAAACCCACATTATTTTGCAAAGCTCTAAATTCAAGAGTGAATCAATAAACTTGTAAATTTTCAAAAGTATATTAATTAGACGATATTAATTAATACTATTTTATATGTTAATTTTTTTTTAAATTGAATCCTTTTTTAATTAGGAGCTGCATTCTTTAATTTTAAGTATGCAGTTCCACACCAATAACTGTTAAATCGTTATGATTTAAGGCTTTCAATTTCAAATTTTTAGTTTTGAATATTGATTCATAATTGCTCGTTCTAAATGAACAGTCAAATGTTGCTACTAATTAAATCATTTTTCTTGTTCCTAATTAGGTATTTTCACTTTAACCGCCAGCTAACTTCACTTCGTTGAGTGCTGAGGGGAAAACAATGGACCAAACCAGAGATCTGACCAAACGCATGGGATAAAACTTTTTTTTGTAATATCTTCGTAATGAATAATAATTAATATGATTTTATTATTTCATTAAATAGTTTTACAAAATAAAAACTATTTTTTCAATACAGTTATATAGAAAATATTAGTTTTTACGATGATATTAGCAAAATAGGGCAAAAATGGACTGAATCCCATGCATTTGATCCATTGTTTTCCCCTCAGCAGTTAATGAAGTGAAGTTAGCTGACTATGAAGTGAAAATGCCTAATTACAAAATTTCAATTTGCAGATAATTTTGTTTGCAGATAATAGAATTTTGCGGTTATTTATAGAAAGTTACTATATATAACTGATCAAATTACCGTGAATTACAGAAAATTTTCATAAATTTCCAGAAATTTATGGAAATTTTTGAAAATCAATTCTGGGTAATTTATGGTAAGTTACCATATTTACCGGTAAAATTACCATAAATGACAGCAAATTTTCATAAACTTCCGGAAATCTATGAAAATCTAAAATAATGAATTTTGGGACATTTATGGTAAGTTACCATATTTACCGGTGAAATTACCATAAATGACCGAAAATTGTTATAAATTTCCGGGAATTTATAGAAATGTTTAAAAATGAATATTGGGCAATTTATGGTAAGTAACCATATTTACCTATAAAATAATATACCTATAAAATTTAAATTTAAATTTGGGCTATTTATGGTAAGTTACCGCGAGGAAGGCAATGCGATAAGAGCGAGCGGCGTTAGATATAAGGTGTGGAAGGATGTTAGTTTTAGGGGTTGGGTGTAAGAAAATTCTGTAAAAAATGGAAGTGTAAGCAAGTCAATTTTTTAAGGCCGGCAGGCTAAAAAATAAACGTTTATCTATCTACTTTAAAACTGTTATGTTGAAAATGGTCCAAATTCGTTAGAAACTTAGTTCCCCCAAGTGTGCATGGAAGTATTTTTCAATTTGAGATATTCAAAGATTTTTCTTCCATGTAAGACAAAAGTCAAAATTTTAATTAATAATTAATTTTTTTATTCCTTGATCGATTCTGTTAATAATTTATTTGATGTTGTTATTCTTATTTGAGTGACCTTCAAGGTCTCATTGGTAATCAAATGGTTTTCGCCCAATGCTCATTCTCGTTGAAGGTCTCTCTCTGTTCTTTGAGTTTCAGGCGCTTTCCTTTTCGTTAGAGTGGGGACTCAGGTAGTGGCGTGAAGCTCCCTTGTTGAGTTTTGGGAGCTTTTCCGGGCTATTCAGTTGCTATCAAGGTGTAGGCGAGTGTAGACATTATCGGTTGTTGCAACGATTTTAATCAAGTGTGTTTCTTCTAGGCCATTCAGGTATTGGAGCCCTTCAAGTAAAGTCAGTGTTTTATTCATTTTTTCGATTCCTTGTTTAGTTATTTCCCGACTCGATCATCTTCTGGTGTTGTGGGAAGTGACGAGTCGGATGACCTATTGCTTCCGGTCGCGTCGGGATCGATCGTTCGGTGAACGATCGTGGTCGTAGCTTCCGGAGACTACATCTGTGCCAATTTTCTCAAACAACCCAAAACCTTTTTTGGGTACAGAAGGAGCGCCTTATTGGATAGGCTCAGGGACCCGTATTTTGGATTAACTCGATAAAAGGTATTTTGAAGTTTTCAGTAATAACGGTGATGAATTGTCTTATTTGCTTTTTCGTCGACTTTATCATGACCAAACGTGATTCATCCGCTGCCCCACGCCAGTCCGGCATTACTTCAGTAACATTTTGGTCCTTCGAGCCGGATAGTGGGTTAGCGAGGAAGCACAGGCTCTCAGGCATGACAGGCTTAATAACTGACTGTTTGATTGTTCTCAACATTGCAAACGTCTCGAGACAAGCTCTCAAGCATGACAACCATATTGCTGATGGATTGTTTGCAACATTGCGAACGCCTGCAGACAGGCTCTCAGGCATGACAAACTTACTAACTGTCTGTGTGATTGTTCTCAACATTGCAAACGTTTCGAGGCAAGCTCTCAAGCATGACCACCATATTACTGGCGGATTGTTTGCAACATTGCGAACGCCTGCAGACAGGCTCTCAGGCAGGACAAACTTACTTACTGACTGTGTGATTATTTGCAACACTGCAAACGCTTCGAGACGGGCTCTCAGGCATGACACGACATGATGATGGTTGATTGTTTGCAACATTGAAAACACCTCGAGACAGGCTCTCAGGCAGGACAAACTCACTTACTGACTGTGTGATGGTTTGCAACATTGCAAACGCCTCGAGACAGGCTCTCAGGCATGACAGATTATGTATTTTTTTGTTATTTTGTTATTCAATTTTGCTTAAATCTTTATTAGAGTTTAACAAGATAACCTAGGCTCTAGTTCCCCTGGTCTCCGCATCACATGGGAGGTTCAATACTCTCTTTCTTGCGTTCTTATTTCCTGTTGTTCTGTGTTCGCAAAATTGAATCCCTGACAGGGGTTCTATGTTGTCATTAAGATTGGTTGCAGGTCTACAAACATCACACAGTTTATGAAGATTTATGGAAATATCTCATCATGAGAGTCATGGACCTTTCGAAGGGACAATTATCGTTGGTAACCTTGATGAAAAATATAAAGAACACTGTGTTTTTTTTTGCTGAGCGACAAAGAATCATTCCTGGATTGCTCTACAGCCAGATTCAGTTCTTGAGCTTATTTTTCAGATACGCAGATCCCATCATTCGAGCTTGTAGAAAAAGATGCTATTACCAGGAAACTATATTTCACTGAGTCTCAGTTCGACTCTACCCAAG
The DNA here is from genome assembly GCA_932195095.1 of Andricus curvator. NCBI lineage: Eukaryota > Metazoa > Arthropoda > Insecta > Hymenoptera > Cynipidae > Andricus > Andricus curvator. The sequence goes on from CAKNYM010041699.1 coordinate 60,767, forward strand.
CTGTTTACGTCTCCCCCTTCGACAATCCTGTATTCACACCTCAGGAGAATCTCTGCGAGGAGCTCAACAGATACTCGTTTCCATATGTCAACGATTGGAGAAGGACACCTTGCTGGCGAGGAATATGCGCGTTTTATGTCTGACTATGACAGGTTGGGGCACATGCGTCTCACTCCTCCCACAAAATCACTTACGAGCTTCAGGCCCACATACTACAGCCCACATCATGCAGTTTGGCGAAATGCAGATGGTCGACCTTTACTTCGCATTGTCTTCAATGCATCGCACAGGATTTCCTCAGGCTCTTTTCTTGAATAATTTGTTTTTACACAGATCCGAAACCGCAAGGTGACCTTGCTGCCGTCTTGATGTGATGGGGATTTCCTTTAATTGTTTTCTTTGCTAATGTTGAACTGATATATTGACAGATCAGAGTTGACAAAGAGATTTTGATCATCAATGTATCGTTTAGAGGAAACCAGTAGCGGACGAAGATGGTCGCTGTCAGCTTTGGACCCTAACCTACGGAATGTCATGTGCTCTATATCTGGTAATTCGATTCAGAAAAATATTTCTGTTGATGACATATTATCAGGCGTGAGGGCCACAGTTCGAGACCGATGGCCCAGTTTACGCTTCGGGAGCCGCCTGGGATCCTGTATCTGACGAATTCCGATTGGGAGCACCAGTGATCGAGAGTGAACGCCCGATCACTAAGAGGAAGGTTCTGGCTGCTATTTCCTGGCCCCCTTGATCCAGTTCACTGGCTGAGTCTAATCACTATCGTCCCGAAACTCCTGATGCAGGATCTCGGGAAGGCTCAAGTTGAGTCAGATACTCCACTTCCTAATCATTTACTCCAAAGGTGCAATACATTGCAGAAAAATGGCCTGTGCCGAAACGTAATCTTTCAATTGGCGACGTCGTGTTGATTATCATCGCTTCTCTACTGCGACGTGAGACATGGCCGTTAAGGACGAATAACCAATGTTATCTCCGGACAGGACGGACTCGTGTGATCTGCCACTATTAAAACTTTTTTTAGGACCTGCAATCACCCCATCGTCGAATTGTGTTGGTTACCAGTCGTGCGCTGATTTCATGCGGTTAATTTTGTTCCATGGCGGGCGGACCTGAATTTTACTTATACATGGAAATTTATTGTGTGCGTCATGGCGGGCGGCACTAAACTCTTGACCTTTATAAGTGGAATTTGTTTCGTTCAGCGAACGAGGCGGGCGGGATGTTAATAATTTATTTGATGTTGTTATTCTTGTTTCAGTGACCTTCAAGGTCTCATTGGTAATCAAATGGTTTTCGCCCAATGCTCATTCTCGTTGAAGGTCTCTCTCTGTTCTTTGAGTTTCAGGCGCTTTCCTTTTCGTTAGAGTGGGGACTCAGGTAGTGGCGTGAAACTCCCTTGTTGAGTTTTGGGAGCTTTTCCGGGCTACTCAGTTGCTATCAAGTTGTAGGCGAGTGTAGACATCATCGGTTGTTGCAACGATTTTAATCAAGTGTATTTCTTCTAGGCCATTCAGGTATTTGAGCCCTTCAAGTAAAGTCAGTGTTTTATTCATTTTTTCGATTCCTTGTTTTTTGATTTCCCGACTCAATTATCTTCTGGTCTTGTGGGAAGTGACGAGTCGGATGACCTATTGCTTCCGGTCGCGTCGGGATCGATCGTTCGGTGAACGATCGTGGTCGTAGCTTCCGGAGGCTACATCTGTGCCAATTTTCTCAAACAACCCAAAACCTTTTTTGGATACAGAAGGAGCGCCTTATTGGATAGACTCAGGGGCCCGTATTTTGGATTAACTCGATAAAAGGTATTTTGAAGTTTTCAGTAATAACGGTGATGAATTGTCTTATTTCCTTTTTCGTCGACTTTACCATGACCAAACGTGATTCCTTCGCTGCCCCACGCCAGTCCGTCATTAATTCATTAACAGATTCTTTTACATCTGCAACGTTTTTATGGAAATTTGCTTCATTTAGGAAATAGTGAAGTTCTTCTTAAATACTCATTCTAAAAATTAAAATTTAACGTAATATAATATGACTTAATTCAATTTAAAAAAAATTTTCTCAATAATACTAAATAAAAACGTAGCGGATAAGATGTTAAGAATAAATTACGGATTGAAATTATCTGCTGTTAATTCAAATTTGTTGAAAATTAAACAAACATTTTCGGCGAATCTAGACACAACGCGTGAATAAAAAAAGGTAAAATAGATCGAGTATGTGAATGTCATCATGTCAATGTCCTCGTTTTGAGGACAAATTACTTGAAGAAAAACCTTGCTGGAGGTGACGTAGTCTTTTTACAAGTATTGCACTCAGCTTCTAATTGTTTGAATTAGGCTTTCTATCCCTATTAACATTTTTGTATAAAATTTGAACTTATATATATATATATTATGTAGTTTAAAAAAACATATTTTTCTAAGTAAACAATTTTATAATTTTGTTTCCAAAATATGCGAGAAACCAAAAAAAAATTTTAAACTAAATCAGTTTTATGAATATTTAAACTCTCATCTTAAATTTAGGAAAATAAAATTTTAAAATATCTTTACATATAGTACGAAGCAAGGCAGATTTATTTTTATACATCTGCGATAAACTTCACCTCAAATAAAAGCTTAAATTAATGATAGATATCGTCTCATAAATTTAACATAATCTAACATTGTTTTTTCGAATTGGATAGAGTGCAAATTGTGATTCTTTCTAAAAATTTCTTGTTTTAGATCAGAATTATAATTCTTCTGGAAAAATTTTTCTTACTATCCAGGATTATAGTTATTTGGGAAAATTCTCCATACTAAGTCAGAATCATCTAGAGTAGATATTTTAAAAAATTCCTTATTTCAGATCTGAATTATAATTTTTTTTAAAGTCCCTGTTCCAAACCAGAATTAGAATTTCTTTCAAAAATTGCACGTTTCAAATTCAAATTGTTCTTATTTTTTATAAGGAATTTCCAACGTTTCTTGTTACAACTCACAATTCTATTTTTTTTTAAATTCCCTGTTCCAAGTTTGAATCTTGATTCTTCTCGAAAATTTTCTGTTTGAAATCAGACTGATAATTCTTCTCAAAAATCCTTTGTTCAGAGATAAAATTATTGTAATTCATTAGAAAATTGCATGTTTCAGATCTGAATTATGATTGTTTTTCAAAAATTCCTTCGTCTAAAACAAAATCAAAATTCTTTTAGAAAGTTCCTTGCTAGTCAAAATTGTAATTCCTTCATAAAATTCCTTATTTCAAATTTTAATTTAATTTTTTTTCTAATTCTCTGTTCTAAACTAAAATCAGAATTCCTTTTGAAAATTCTGCGTCTCAAGTTCAAAATGTTTGGAAAATTCCTTATTTCGTACCGGAATTATAATTTTTCTCGAGAGTCTTCTCTTGCAATTAAGAAACATTATTCTTTTAAGAAATCCAACGTCCCAAGACAAAATTAATGTAATTCTTTTTAAAAAATGCCTTGTTTTAGATCTGAATTATAATTTTTTGTTTAATTCCCTATTTCAAGTCAGAATTATAAATGTTATAAATGTTTCAAATTCCAATTGTTATTATATTGGAAGGTGTTTTGTTAAAACTCACAATTACAAATTTTTTCAAAAATCCCCTGTTCCAAGTTAGAATTATAATTCTTCACAAAAACTCCTTGTTTCAGATATTAATCGTAATTTTTTTTCGAAAATTCCTTTGCTCCTAGTCAGAACCATATTTTTTTTCGAAAATTCCCCGTTTTCAGATAAAATTGTAATTCTTTCTGAAATTTCCTTATTTTAGCATTCAATTAATTTTTCTTCAAAAATTCTCTGTTCCAACCCAGAATTATGATTCTTCTCGAAAATTTCCTGCTTCAAGTCAGGATAGTAATTCCTTTGGAACATTCCCTATTTGAGATCTGCAGTAGAATTATTGTTCGAAAATTTCCTGTTGCCAATCAGATTCATAATTCTCTTCAAAAATCTCGCGTTTCGAGTGAAAATTGTGATTCCTTTAAAAAATACTTTATTCCAGATCTGTATTATATTTTTCTTTCCACAATCTACTCTTCTAAATCAGAATCGAAATTCTTTTAGAAAATTCCCTTCTTTCAGATCTGAATTATAATTGATTTTCGAAAACTTAATGTATCAACTCAAAATCATAATTTTTGTAGAAAATTCCTTTCAGCGAGCATAATTAAAATAATAGAAGAAAAATTTAGATCAAGATTCAGTTTCCAAAGTTTCCTAGAAATTCTTTTGAAATTTCTGATGCTGTAATACATTATTTACTGGGTAGTGTCACCAAATTTTGTATCTGTTCACCTTCAGATTATGTACAGAAATGGACTTGGGAAAAAGTAGGCCTTAGCTAAATGAAAATCTTATTTAATACAAGAAAAAATTCTTTGAAATAATGTATTATTACAAACCGTTCCATAAGACTCGTTTTACATGAAATATTCATACTTCTCTACGCAGATCGAACGAGGAAGAAGAAAAACAATTTTAGAATGTACCTACTATATACAATTTAGGGTGGTCCAAAAATGCATTGGAAAATTTTTTTTTTTTTGAATTTTTATCGGGACACCCCCCAAATTTGTTCGAATCCACCCAAAAATATGATATTCAGGGGTGGCGCAAGCCCCATGAAGTTTAACATGTATTTCCCATAAGAAAAAAAGACGTTTTTGTACATCTTATTCAGAATCGTCAATATTATCTCAATCGAGTTGAAACTCAACATTTCTCTTCACAATTAGCCATAGAATACGAATAAAATATCACTTTTCAAATATCACCCCCATAAGTCTGTTTTATAGGGTCCCAAAGAAACCCCATAAGTGAAAAAATG
>CAKNYM010041700.1:0-98529 GCA_932195095.1 Andricus curvator
ATATATATATATATATATATATATACATAATAATATATAAAATACTACTTCTTACTGGTAATTAGATGTAAGCATAAATTCTTTAAACAATTTATTATTGTTTTCAACCATTTTTTCTTAAAATAGATTTAGAAAGTCGCGGTTTTTTCAAATTTTTTATAGTATGCACGTTTTCAATTAAATCGAGGTAATAATAAATTGAATTTAACAGAAACAATTTATTTGTACTTGTAACAATATTTTCTTAAAATAATGCTCGAAAGTTGCAGTTTTTTTTAATTGTCCACTTTTGATCAATTTGCAATTAAAGAGAGGTACTAATTCATTCAAGTTAACAAACATAATTGTTTAAAAAAATTGTTTTCATTTTTAATGATATTCTTTCTGTATAATGTTAGAAAATTGTGTTTTTTTAAATTTTTTACTTAGTGAGATAATAATTATTGCAAGTAAACAAATATATTTGTTTCGAAGATGTATTATTGTCAATAACTATTCTAAACTAATATATATTTTCTTAGAGTAATGCTATAAAGATGAAATAATTAATTTTCAGATAAAAAAATGAATTTCTAACAAAATAGTTGAACATTAAAAAAAACAGTTGAACTTTGAAATAAATAGTTTGTTTTTCAACGAAAAATTTGAATTTTTAGCGAAGAAGTTAATTTCCAACAGCGATTCGTCTGGCATTCAAATACCAGCATTTTATTATTGAAATATTTTTAACATAGTACCTTTCACAAACATAATAAAGCAACATTTGAGATACAAATTTAAAAATTTTAAATTTATTTGTCAATTTTAAACAAAAAATAATAATTTTCCTACCATAAAAGATGACTTTTTAACAAAATAATTACATTTTCAAGAAAATAATTGATTTTTTCAAAATAAAAAGATTATTCTCGACAAAAAAATGATACAGTTGATATTTCAACAACAACAAAAATGAAATTATAAAAAAATGAATTTTAAAACCAAAAAGACGAATTTTCAACAAATAAAAATTTTTCAGTCGTAAAAGAAAAAAAAGTTCAAAAAAAATTGTTGAACCTTCAAGCCAAAAGACAAATTTTCTGTACAAAAAAATTGAACTTTCAACCAGAAAATATAAATATACAGAAAAAAAATTAATTTTCAATAAAATCAATTCTCAACTAAAAATATAAATCTTCAACAAAATATTGTTTCTTAACAAAGTGGTTCAACCAACATTTTCAAACAAAGTAGTTGAATCCTCAAGCAGAAACGATAAATTTGCAACCAAACAGTTGAATTTTATCCAAGAAAGATGCAATTTCGACTAATATAGATGAATTTTCAAATTAAAAAGATAAGTTTTCGAAAAAATAGTTGAATTTGCAGCAAAACAATTGAATTTTCAACAAAATAGTTGAATTTTTCAAACAAAATATCAATTGTTACCAAAATTGTGAAATTTCCAATAAATCAGTTGCTATTTTATTCAAGAAAGATAAAATGGCTACCACAATAGATGAATTTTCAAATTGAACAGTCAAATTTTCAAACAAATAGTTGAAATTTTATCAAAATACATTTTTAGTTTGACTTTTCTTCAACAAAATATGCGTTTTAAATAAGAAGTGAATTTTCAACCTAAAAAGACGATTTTTCAACAAAAAAGTAAAATTTCCAACCAAACAGTTTCATTTTGATCCAAGATTTTTTGTAGTAATATCATTTTTTGTAATAATTTTTTTATTTAAATTCATTCTACGCGTCTTTGCAGCTAAAATGCTCAAATTTTAGAGTAATAAACTCCATCAGAAATTTCTAAACTGGAACCCAAAGGGAGAACAATGTCCAGTTTAAATATCTCAGGTAGGCGAGAACAAGCAAGCGAGGGTTAACGTGCTGGACACAATGGTGGGGGTATACTACTGAGGCTCGTTTTAAGATAAAAATATAAACGAATGAAATATGAGGGCTGTTTTAACAAGATTTTTAAACCAAAAACCAGATTCTCGGATTGGAAACAAATGGAACAGCGCAAAATCAAATAAAACATGAAATGCATCCATGTTTTTTTTTAAGCGACTCAAAACATCTTTGTATCTCAAATAAAAAGTGCATACAAAATGTATTCAAATATTTATTTTGAATAAATGCAATTATCTGTCTCTTCTAATGTGATAGTTAGCTTATTATCAGTTAAAATCTTCTTTCTTACGCGTAAAATAAAAATATCAGCAAGTCAAACAGTAAGTAAGTAACAGAGAAGAGTTGGGAAGAATTTACGTGATTCTCCCTGAGTTAGCGCGACTTCCTAAGATTTGGAAAAATTTCTCATGGTCTGACCGGATCATAAGAAATTTAACTTGACCTGTTTTGAGGGAGGAATGACTTTTTACTCATTTTCACTCAGTGAATAGCCCCTCACTTCCCCATCCTGAAAAAAGTACGATGCACGGACTGATACCCGATTGAAACTATGAGGGTTTTTGCCTGGGGCTACGAGACCCTAAAAACTAAAATAAACAAAGCTTTTAGAAAGTTGGTTAACAATTTTTTTTTGTATTCAAGTCTCTCGAAGACTTTAAATTTGCCTTTTGAAGTACTCATAAATCATCAGAAAGAGGCTTCCTCTGAAGATGCATAGACACTCAGAAAAATATTTGTTCAAAATAGAAAGCATTTGTTTGACTCTATGTCAAAGATAGCATTTGTTTGATTGAAATACAATTTATGAAATCAAACAATGGTGTATTTACATCAAATAAATTTGGTTTGGATCAAAAAAATGTTTGTGAGGTGTTTCTTATTCCGTTTTCTAAATATAATTATTCGCAATATAAACCACTTTTGTCATGTTAATTAAGGGTCACGTTTTGATAACCTACATACAATATGAACATTGTCATTTGAGACAAATATACTGTCCTCCTTTGAAATTATACAGTGTATGGAGGGGCGTTTACACGGGGTCCTGGTATACGTTTACATGGTTGGTGGATGTTCGATATTTGGGCACTCGTGTGTCTAGTTAGCCTCCAGCATGATTGCTGTGATCGAATGGCTTTATTAATCAAATCGATAGACATTGGAGCTAGCCTTTTGGTCAGTAATTAGGTATCCTATTTCCACTCCTGGCAACAAACTCTTAGTGTTCCTGGATGATATGACAACCTCAAATTGCTCCTCTTGAATAGTATTTTGCGTTATTAGAGTGCTTTAGATAAAGACATAAAGAATTATTTAATAAAATTAAAATTACCCCAGTAAGTTATTGTCGAGGGTGCAAGTCTCCTTAAAATGCGATCCAGCGCAAAAGGATTAAAGAATTACTCTGAATTACCTAACATTACTCCGGATTGCATAGGATTCAGCTGGACTACATAAAAGTAAGTTGCTTTACTTCTTCTAAACTATCGGCTTACGCGAATTTCCAAACTAAAAGGATTACTTTTCAACAAAATTATTGTATTTTTAACCAAACAGATAAACTTTTAAATAAAAAGGTTCATTTTCATCCAGAAAGATTAATTTTTACCGCAATAGACGAATTTTCAACTAAAAAAGAAAAATTCTTCACCAAATAGTTGAATTTTCAACTAAAAAAAAAAAATTCTTCACTAAATAGTTACATTTTTATCTTACGAAAGAAAAAATTTTCACAAAAAATATAATAGTTAAATTTTCAATTAAAAACTGAAAAAGTTGAACTTTCAACTAAAATGAAGAATCTTCAACCAAAAAATAAATTTTTAACAAAATCGTAGAATGTTCTACAATGTAGATTAATGTTCAACCAAAAGAGATTAATTCTTAACGAAAAATGTAATAGTTGATATGTTAACCAAGAAATATTTTAATTTCAAATTAAAAATATTCAAGTCAACCATAAATTCCAATCTTCAATAAAATAAGTGAATCCCAAACCAAATAGTTGAATTTTCAACTAACAAAGATGAATTTATAAAAACAATAGAATAGTTAAAATTTTCACTCAATGAATTGAATTTTCAACCAAAAGGATGAATTGTCACTAAAGATGAAATAGATCAATTTTCTGTTAAAAAAATTAAGTTTCAACTAAAAAGTTAAATATTCAACCAGAATATTTTCAGCTAAAATCAAGAATGTTCATAGTATTTCAAGATGTAATCAAGTAATTTAATTTTTAACTAAAACTATAAATTCTTATCATAAAATGAAATAGTTCAATTTTCAGTTAAAAAATTAATATTTAACAACAAAATAATAATTGTCTACAAAAAATGATATGAATTTTCAACAATATAGTTCAATTTTTAAGAAAGGAAATAGATTTTCTACAAAAATAGTTTGATTTTCAACCCAAAAAGACAAATTTTCAACATAACAGTTGAATCTTCAACCAAAAAGAGGTCTCTTCGACCAAATAGTTGAATTTTTAACTTAGAAATATAAATTTACAATAAAAAATGGAATAGTTATATTTTGAGTTGAAAAAATTAGTTTTCAACCAAAAAAAAACCTTCTTTCAACAAAATATTTTTTTACTAAATTAATTTAAAAACCCACCAAATAGACGCATTTTTGGACAGAAAGGTCAATTTTCTACCAAAAAAGACGAATTTGCATCAAAATGAATGAATTTTCAGTAAAAGTATTGCATTTTCGACTTGAAAGGATCTTTCAATCAGTCCAAAATAAAAAATAAATGAATTTTTTGTTTTTAAGTTAAACTGGTCTGTTTTTCTAAAGTTCAAGTGCATTTCATTTGAAATTAAAATTAAAATTTGTTGTTGAAGTATCAACTGTTACATTTTTCGAGAAGTTATCTTATTTGGTCGAATTCAACTGTCAATTTTGTTGAAAATTCATCTGCTTGGTTGAAAATTTAACCATTTGGTTAAAAATTTATCTTTTTCATTCAAAAATTCAACTGATTGGTTGCAAATTCAAATTTTTTTAAAATTAAGATAGAACAGAAATCCATTTTATCATGAATAATTTTATGCAAAATGCGCATGAAAAAGATTCAAAATTAAAAAATAGATTTCTAGACCACCTCACTTTTCGGCTCATTAGAGACAAAAATAACCAATTGAAAAAAGAGGGAGAAAAGGAGAAAAAGTCAACCAAAAATACCAACCTCTCACTTTTTCTTTTATCCGTCTTTTTTATACTACCAAGGAACCAACATGTTTCGGAGTCAATTTAAACTCCCTCATCAGGGATTATTTATAGGAAACTACAAGGTATGACAAAAATATATTATTATGCCAATTGGAAAAATCAGAAACATAATACCTGCCGATAAAAATAATATAATATATATATATATATATATATATATATATATATACATGTGTACACTCACATACACATATACAAACACAACACTAATCACTTTTCTTTAAAAAAGCATTAATTAATCAAAATTTTGTATTCAGTAGTGAAAAATTGACAAAGGTATACAAAACATTATTATTCATAATAAGAATTAGAAAAGAATTTAAAATTCAAAGAATATTTTAAATTAAAAAGAAGAAAGATGGTTATTATGACCTGAAAATTATTAACCCCGACACTGATTAAAAAAATTTTTTGAAAGAAAACAGTAACGAAAAATTGCGGAACTTTTTGTTTTAAATTTATATTGAAAAGGAACAACTATTTTAAATGAAAATATCGCTACGCAAATTACGTGGTGAAGATTCAAAGAACCGAGGCAAACTAAATTTATTTTTCAACTCGAAAACTCTCAAAGCATGAAAATATTTTAGAGATCATTTCCTCCCATTTTTATGGATTTCTGTTCTATCTTAATTTTAAAATTGTTAAATAGAGACACTAAACAAAAGATTCGTTCCAATTTGTAGGGTTTTGTTCATGAATATTTTCTGATTTCTTTTAATTGAGTCTGAATAATTTTAACTCAATTTCTTGAAAGAAATCTTTTTATTAAAAAATTTGTTTGTAATAAGTTTGCACTAAATATAGCAATTTTAGAAATATATATGAAATATTTTTGGATTATTTCTTTTTCCTATTTGTGAAATTGTAATAATCTAATTGAATTGGATTGAATCACTCAAATTTTTTGTTGAAGATTTGTCCTTTTGGAAAATCATTTTTCCTCTTCCATTCAAATTGAACTGGTTTTAAAAAAAGTCTTTCTGCTTCAAAATTCAACTGTTTGGTTAAACATGCAACTATTTTTAATTGAAATTCTTTTTTTTTTGAATTTGAAGATTCGGTTGAAAATTGGACTCGTTTGTTTTCCTTTTAAATTAATATCCTTCGTTTGTTTAAAATTCAATCATTTGGCTGAAAAATCGTTTTTTGACTATTTAGCTTAAAAACTTAAGTCTTTCGTTGAAAATTCATCTATTTTGGTAAAAAATCAATCCTTTTTTGTTGTTGAAAATGCAGCTATTTTCTTGAAAATTCAGCTATTTTCTTGAAAATGCAATATATTTTGACTTTAAATATTAAAAGTTTTATATTGAATTCAATATGGTATCTACACGTTAATATCAGTTTAAAAAATGTATTCTCCTATTATTCCCCTATTTTCGTAAAAAGTCACCTTATTATAGGAGAGAGAGTGTGAAAACTGTTTCTATAGTCCCGGTGGTGAATAATTTTTGTACAATCTGTTTTGTGCAAAAAAGTTTCACACATCATATTTTTGTAGGAAGTATTTCATTTACTGATTTGAATATTACCTGTAGAATTTATTTTGTGCAGGGAAAATATTGGATATAATATTTTTGGGTACAGTTTTTAGAAAATATTTTCAGGATAAAATAATGACAATTTATTTCTATGCAGAATATATTTTGCGAAGGAAATATTTTGTGTAGGAGAAAAATATAATACTTTTAACATCTAAGTATGGACTTAGAGTCTTCGAGGAGGCTGTCGTTATTAGTAGATTTAGTTTTAGTTGTGCTTTCGCCGAGATAGGTGGACAATATGTAGTTGTACGTGTAATTGTTCAATATTATCAATTGAGAGAAAGGAAGTCAGGAGCTTATAGCGAGGATGAGATGTGGGTGCATGGAGGGTTTCAATAGGTTCTGGCTCGCTAGGGAAAAGAGGATGTGTGAACTATGTGGGAAGGGGGAGGCAAGAGTGGACCACTGGCTGGAGGAGTGCGTAGAGGTGGAAAGGAGTGGGATAAGCATGGAGGTATTGATGCATGAAAGGGGGGACAAAAGGGCAGTAGCATGGGTGAAGGGAGTCTTGGGTAAGATGGAGAAGAAGAGAAGGAAGGAGGAAGAGGAATGGAGAAGGAAAGATTGTAAATAGAGGAGGAAGTAAATATAAGTAAATGTAAATATTGTAGATAGTAGATAAGTATTAAGTATAAGCCCCGGAGGCAGAGTTTGGTAATGCGAGGCAAAGCGAGAAAGTAGGGACATGCGTGCGAGGCAAGGCGAAGCGAGGAAGGCAAGACGATAAGAGCGAGCGGCGTTAGAGATAAGGTGTGGAAGGATGTTAGTTTTAAGGGTTAGTTTTTAAGAAAATTCTGTAAAAAAAAAATGGAAGTGTAAGCAAGTCAATTTTTTAAGGCCAGCAGGCTGAAGAATAAACGTTTATCTATCTATCAATTGAAATCTCATAGGTGGTCCGTGAGAACGCACGTCTACAGTAGCTTCACAATTTTATATTTCTGATTCAAGGTATTTAAAACGCAAGTAAGGAATGCGGCCGTCCTAGAAAAATTGTAAGTCCCAATTATCCCTCATTTGAGCAAAAAGTGACAAATTAGTGCGGACGTATAGACGTGCGGTCTGCTAGACCGCACCATGCTTCTGATACATAAATCCCTCTCTCAACTGGTGTAAAAGATTATTACTCATAAAAGTTCATAAAATTGATTAATTTCTCACTTATTACAATGTCCCTTCATTTAATTATATCCGCTGTAGAAAATATTATATGTAGGAGAAATATAGTCAGTATACTTTAAGTACTATATATTTTTGTAGGAATGGGTACAACTCAAAGCCCTTCGTGGTATGTACTTACAATTAGCTAGAAGCATTTTGACTTGAACAGAAGGTTCAATAATTCAAAAACAATTTCAAGAAATGGTTTCTCATTAAGGGTAGAAATATACATTTCTGTCTAGGCCCTCCTAATTACCAGGGGAGCATATATTTCCTTCCCTGAGGATTGAGGTTCTTGATGGCTGCATTTCAAAAACCACGGGCGAAATAATGCACTCAACGTAAATGAAAACGACTTCGTAGGTCCGCCGCAGTCGTAAAACAAGAAAATGCATTACGTTCGCCTACAAATCATCACATCCTATTAGGGGCCCCTCTAAAAGCTGTGTGGGGCAAGAGCCTAGTTCATTTCATATAATTATGGGGATGACATTGCCGGCTGATAGCGAAACGCGATCCGTTATTGCAGCTTCCCATATATTCTCAACGATAACGGGCAATTAATGCGTGCACGCGAGCTTGGGGGATAGACCATTAGGATGATCCAATTTTTTTTATTTTTATGTATATCGGACGGAAATTTGTTTAAAAAAAGTCGTGTTTGTAAATTTCATTTAGAATCGTCAATATTAGATTAATCGAATTGAAACTTAAAATTTCTATCCCCACAGTTAAACATAGAATATAAATCAAAACTTATTTTTTAAATATCGCCCCCATAAGTCTGTGTTATAGGGTCCCAAAAAACCCCATAAGTGGAAAATTGAAGTTTTCGAGATCTTAACGCTAATTATGATATTTTTTTGTAGTATTTTAAACAAAAATAGTTTATAATACATAAACAAACTATTTTTCACTAATAATTACATGTTTACATAGATTGTTTGAACAATTTATTATTGATTTTAGCAATTATCTCTTAGAATAGAGTTAGAAAGTCATGGTTTTTCCAAATCTTTCAACTTATTCTCAGTTTCAGTTTGTTTTTAATTAATTCAAGTTAGCAAACATAATTATTTCAATAGTTAAATATTATTTATAATAATATTGTATTTGAATAATGCCAGAATGTTGCGGATTTTTCTACAATATTTAACATTTTTACCACTTTTCACTTGGAGCGAAGTAATAATTAATGCAATTCAACAAACCAAATGATGTAAACAAATTATTATTTTTCATAACTATCTTTTCCTATAGTAGTGCTAGATGCAGTCTTTCTGTTTTCAACTTGTAGACTTTGTACTTATAATGAGGTAATAATCAATACAATTAAGCAAACATAATTGTTTAAACCAATTATTATTGTTTATAACTATCTTCTTCTATATTAATGCTATATAGTAGCGATTTTTTCTGAAATTTTTAACTTTCTGTCTACTTTTCACTCATTGAGGTAATAATCAATACAAGTTTACAAGGATAATTGTTTAAGCAATTTAGTATTATTTATAACCATCTTCTCTTAGGTAATTGCTAGAAAGTTGCGGTTTTTTCTGAAACTTTTAATTATCCCTTGGCTTTTTACATACGAACAAATAAACATTAGACAGATTAATTTCTTCAGAAATCTCTCTCTTCTTTGTCAATATCTTTTTCTAAAATAAATCAGATATTTGAAATGTTCTTTAAATTCTCTATATGGATCACGTTAAATTTAATTTTTTCCTGAAGTATTTACTGAGAGCCTTTTTGTTAAAATTATATTAATATTTATGATTTGTTACTAATTAAAATGTCAAAAAAACCTGAAATGTTCAGAAAAAACTGAAACTTTCTAGCATTACCGTCAAACGGGGTAATTTTGGACATATGGGGTAAACTCGGACATTGTCAAATTAATAGTTTAAATTACCTAAAGAGACTTTAACCAGAATCTTGAACCACTTAGGGCTTTAATTAGTTTTAGATTCTGTTTAAAATCCCTTTAAGTAATTTAAAATATTTTCTTTCTTTCCTTTTTAGGGAATTTCAATTGATAGTTTCAATTTAATTTATATTCAAATATCTTGTTGAAAAACATTTTTTTTCATTAATTTTGCAACTGAAAATGTAACTATTCCCTTTTCATTAAAAAATTTAACTACTTTTTGAAAATTCATGTATTTTGTCAAAAATTCGTTCTCTTTGGTAGAAAATTTATCTTCTTGGTTGAACTTTCAACTTTAAATTGAACTACGTACTTTGCTAAAAATTCATTTTCATGTTGGAAATGCATCATTTTAGTTGAAAATTCATCTCTTAAGTAGAAAATTTATTTAGTATGTGGAAAATAAGTTGTTTTTTTTGCTTAACAAATAATTGTTCTAATTGAATATGTAACCATTCGATTGTTCCTTAATTTTTTTTTTAAATTCAACTATTTGATTGAAAATTGATCTACTTTATTGAAAATGAAACAGTTTTGTTTAAAAGTATCCTTGTAAGTTAGAAAGTCAACAGTCTTGTTGTGAATTTATATTGTTCGTTTGAAATTTAACTATTTTGTTGAAAAATAGTTGTTTTTTCATAAAAATTTATTTTTCAACTGAAAATTTAACTGGGTCAGTTGAAATGTCGTAATTTTAGTTGAAAAAACATCTCTTTGCTTGAAAATTTAACTGTTCCATTTTTAGTGATAAATTAATATTTTCTAGACGAAAATTTTAATGTTTGGTTAAAAATTCATGTGTTTTGTTGAAAATTCAACTATTTAGTTGAAAATGATTGTACGTTTTCTAAATAAATACATTTACTCCCAATTGAGCAACTCAGTATCTCAGGAGTAAGTACTTATTTTTTTAGCCAGAAAATTGCACTTTTTATCGTGATCCGCAACCAAGCATGTTTCAGTTTTAAGTTCCTGTCACTTTGAGATTGTCAACTTTTACATTTCATTTCTTGGAACTGAATCACTTTTTCTGATCATGCTTCTTTGGCCTAAATTCAGAAACATTTCAGCTTCGGAGTGAACTTTTGTTTTATCTTTAAATGGTGATTTCAATTTCACATAACGTGATTTCGCTCTCCTGTAAAATTATAAATTTACTACCAATTTAGCAATTCAGTAACTCGGGAGTAAGTATTTATTTTTTTAGATCGAAAATTGCACTTTTTATCGTGATCCGCAACCGAGCCTGTTTCAATTGTAGGTTCCTGTCACTTTGAGGTTGCAAACTTCCACATTATGTTTCTTGGAACTTGGTAACTTTTTTTTATCATACTCTTTTGTCCTCAATTCAAAAATACTTCAGATCAGGACTAAAGTTTTGTTTTATCTTTAACTGGTGAATTCAGTTTTACAGAATGGTATTTCGCTGCCCTGAAAAATTCTTATTTTGCTCCCAATTTAGCAACTCAGTATCTCGGGAGTAAGAACTTATTTTTTAGACTGAAAATTTCACTTTTTATCATGATCCGCAACCAAGCCTGTTTCAATTTTTGCTTCCTGTCACTTTGATATTGTAAACTTTCATATTCCACATCTTGGAAATCAATCACTTTTTTATTATACTTCTTTGGCCTAAATTCAGAAACATTGCAGCTTGGGAGTGAACTTTTGTTTTATCTCTAAATGGTGATTTCAATTTCACATAACGTTATTTCGGTCTTCTGTAAAATTATGAATTTACTACCAATTTAGCGATTCAGTGAGTGGGGAGTAACTATTTATTTTTTTAGACCGAAAATCGCACTTTTTATCGCGATCCGCAACCGAGCCTGTTTCAATTTTAGGTTCCTGTCACTTTGGGGTTGCAAACTTCCACATTCTGTTTATTGGACCTGGGTAACTTTTTTGTATCAAACGTTTTTTGCCTCAATTCAAAAATACTTCAGTTTGAGAGTGAAGTTTTATTTTATCTTTAAATGGTGATTTCAGTTTTACAGCATTTTATTTCACTCTCCTGGAAAATTCTTATTTTTCTCCCAATTTAGTAACTCAGTATCTCGGGAGTAAGAACTTATTTTTTTAGACTGAAAATTGCACTTTATATCGTGATCCGCAACCGAGCCTGTTTCAATTTTAGCTTCCTGTCGCTTTGAGATTGTAAACTTTTACATTCTATTTCTTGGAACTGGATAACTTTTTTTGATCATACTTCTTTGGCCTCAATTCAGGAACACTTCAGTTCGGGAGTGAACTTTTCTTTTATTTTTAAATAGTGATTTTAATTCCACAGATTGATATTTCGCTCTCCTGAAAAATTTTGATTTTTCTCCCAATTTAGCAGCTCAGTACCTCGGGAGTAAGAAATTATTTTTTTAGACTGAAGATTGCACTTTTTATCGTGATCCGCAACCGAGCCTGTTTCAATTTTAGGTTCCTGCCACATTGAGATTGTAAAGTTCAACATTCTATTTCTTGGAACTATATAACTTTTTTTTATCATACTTTTTTGGCCCTAATTCAAAAACACTTGGGCTCGGGCGTAAGCCT
Source organism: Andricus curvator (assembly GCA_932195095.1). Taxonomy (NCBI): domain Eukaryota; kingdom Metazoa; phylum Arthropoda; class Insecta; order Hymenoptera; family Cynipidae; genus Andricus; species Andricus curvator. The sequence continues at coordinate 12,328 of CAKNYM010041700.1, forward strand.
TTGTTTTCACCGAAAAAAAAACAGAAAATAAACTTTACATCGATTTCCGACGGAAGATTCTTTGCAACAAAAATTAACTTCAGAGGATAAGCTTCACACAAATATAACTTCACTAACTCTTCACAAATATAACTAACACTAAAAAATTTCCTGCAACAAATTTTATTCTTAGTTTTTTCTGTGTTATCTTTGAATGGTGAGTTCAGTTTTACAGAATGTTATTTCTCTCACCTGAAAAATTCTGATTTTATTGGTTATCTAGTTATGTATGCAACCTTCAACTGATATTTACTATGTATCCTTAAAAGGTTTAAATACTGAATATGAATAGAGTATTTAGGGTGTGAAAATGTCATATTATCATCCCTTTTTCCACTTTTAGGTATTTTATGACAAGCAGTTAGAGAATCTGCCTCTATGTACATACGGGCGCCATGAGCCGCGAAATGAGATTTACTGTGACTGGTGAGCATCCTCGTGAAACGGCATTAGTGACATGGTTGTAGCAAGTTTTACGGGGTCCGATTTTATGATTTTACGATCCTTTTTCCTGACGATACGGGTTTTACACTTTCATGATTCTTTATGGAAACATTTTTTTTTCGCCTTTTCGGCTAGTTGCTACGATATTATAGCTGTTTTATATGCAAGTTTGTAGATTTTTATGGCTTAGACCTTTATGGGATAATCTTCCCAAAAACATGTGAAGGGACACATTTTTCAGAAGGAAGAAAAAACTTTATCAAAAATCGAATTATCAAAAAAATGAGAAAATACATTTGAGGTTTGATGGAGTTCTAGAGATCTCAATAAACAAAATGTTTTTAAAAGTTAACATTTGTCGAGATACAGATCGTCAAAAATCGACTGCTGTCAAAACCGCGGAACTCCATGGATTTTTGTTTTAAATTTTCAGATTTTTATTAACGAAAACCATAAATCTGAAACATTATAAATGCATTACGAGACAAATAGAAGGCTGAAAAGTAAAAATGAAATTGAAAAATCGTTTCTTAAAAATAATGATTTGACAATACATTTTATGCAAGATATTGAGTTTATTTGTATTTTGTAACTATTTAGTACAACAGCAGAATGCAATCGAATGCAAAGATTTAAATGTTCGTATGATCGATCACAGTTAATAAGGATAAAATCCAACTTCCGGTTCGAATTTGGATATAGCATTTCACCACAATATCCGATAGAATTCTAGAAAATTTTTAAGCTAATAAAACGTATTTTCAAAAAAATAGTACTCACATGGTTATGCCCTGACATCCTTCATTTAGAAACTGCCATAATGTAATTTTTTTTACTCATTTTTAATAGAATTTCTCTTATTCCCAGATTTTCGAAAAAAAATCCTCTTTTTCTTGTTCTTCTGCTTAAATTCGAACTAAATTAATAGAACCGACTAAGAAAATCCAACAATTTTTCGTTGAAAGTTAATTCATATTTAATAAAAAGTTTAATATCATATTTTTGGTTCAGAATTAATCTGCGTTGGTCTAAAATTATTTTTTCAACTGACAATTTAACTATTCTATTTTTTGGTTGAAAATTATTCGTGTTTAGTTGAAAATTCGCCCATTAAAATTATAATTGAGATTTCATATTTTGGTTGAAAATTTAACTACTGGGTTAGAGGTTCGAATAATTTGTAAAAAAATTCATTTTATAGCTTGAAGATTCAACTGTTTTGTTGCACATTAATTTTTTTTAGCAGAAAATTTAACTTAACTGTTCAATCTGAGGTTAAAAACTTCTCTCTTGCAGTCAAAAAATCAACAATTTGGTTGAAAATTCATGTATTTTGTTGTAAAGTCGTATTTTTTTAGTAGAAAATTATTTTTCTAGGTTAAAAATTCAACTACTGGTGAAATATTGTTTTTTCTTTGTGTTAAAAATCAATATTTTCAACTGTAAATTTGACTATTCCGTGTTTGGTTGAAAATTTATAGTTTTTTGTTTAAAATTGAACCGTTCAGTTGAAAATGAACTTTTTTGTTGAAGATCCATATTTTCGGTTGAAAAATTTCACCGTTTTGTAGCAAGTTCGACTTCTTGGCCAAAAATCAAACTTTTTTGTTAAAATTATTTTTTTTTTGGGTTGAAAATTCTATCACTTTCGTAGAAAATTCAACAATAAAAAAAATTTAGAAAATTAAGTTTTTGGAAGAAAAAATCATATTTACGAATGTGAAAATTAAATTTTTTTTTATGGTATTTACCTGTTTTGTTTAAAAATTCTTTTCTTTACGTATTTTTTTGTTAAAAATTTAACAAGTTTGTTGCATATTTATTTTTTTTTATAGAAAATTCATCCGTTTGAATTGCAAATTCAACTGTCTTCTGAAAAATTCACCGTTTTGACTAAAAAGTTCAACTTTTTCGTTGAAATTGGAAATGTATGGTTGATAATTAATTTTTTTTCATAAATTTAACTATTTGGTGAAAAATTCATCTTTTCAGATGGACAATTTAGCTGATGTTACAAATTAAACTATTTTTCGAAAATTTAATTATTTTCTTAAAAATTTAAACTATTTGTTGAAATGTCATATTTTTTGTTCAAAAATTTAACTATTTTGCTGATAATTTGTCTGTTTTGATTGAAAATTCATCTTTTTTGTTAGAAAAGTTCTTGGTTGAAAATTCAACTTTAACTTACGGGCTTAAATAAAAAAAATTTGTGGACTTCTAAAAAATTCGTCTTTTTAGCTTGAAGAGTTGAGTATTTGTTTTTAAATGCAACTGTTTGTGGTTCGAGTTGATTAATTTTTGTTTCAAATTTCGACCATCCGGTTGAAAATTCGTCTTCTTAAGTTTAAAATTCAACTATTTAGTGAAAAATTGCGTTATTTTGCTGGAAGGTTTAACTATTTGGTTGACAATGCAACTGTTTGGTCTAATATCTTTTTTTGTAGAAAATTCTACTATTTGGTTGAAAAATCAACTTTCTTGATAGAAAATTCATCTTTTCGAGTTTAACAGTCAATTGTTTTTAAGAAAATTTGACTCTTTAGCTTGAAAACTACTCTTTCAATGAAAATTCATCTCTTTTGGTAGAAAATGAAACTGTTTTGGTTGAAAAATCAACTTTTTTTTAAATGCAATAGTTTTTGACGATATGTTAATACAGGTGTTGCTGAAAACTCATTAAATATGGACTATGAAAGTAGATTTCTCTGGGTAATTATTTTTTTCTGGTCTGCTTTCTCGATTTTGACGTGATCAATAATACTTTAAATTTCAATTCACCAGTGGAAATAAAAATTTCAATGTACCAATGGAAATAAAAATTCCAGGATTGTTTGAAGTGAAAATAAAACCTTGGAAGCTGAAAACTAATAAAGTTCACTCTCTGGTTATAACTTTCCTATAACTTTATTCTTCCACTTGAAAAACTGCTCGGGACTGTCTGAGTAGATTCCCAAGTAGAAATGGAACAGTGTGGTCAGACATAGATGTAACTTTTCCACAAAATCTGCATAACAATCGTCGATATTATTTTTCAGATTCCATTATTATATAATTATATTAAAATATAATCAATCACAAATAATTAATTAATTTTTCGTATATAAGAAATCGTTTAACCTTGACTTGAAAATTAATTTTTCTTCAAGTGTACAGTTTTATAGAAAATTCATTACAGCATTTTTCGCTCTAGTCAAAAAAGTTGTCCTCAAGTGGAAACTTTTTGGAATTTTTTATGGAAATTCCGAGCAGAAATATTTTCGACAGTATTCTATAAATAATTATGTAACAGAAAAATAGAATCTTAATAAAAAAATTTTTTAAATTATTTTCTAAGCTATTCTATTTTAGGAAGGCTAGATAGAAAAAATTAATTTACAGAATATTTAATGGTTGCAAATTCGTCTTTGTTATTTAAAAATTTATCTGTTTTAGCACACATTTCCTCTTACTTTATAAAAAATGTTTTCGTTAAAAATTGATCTTCTTTAGTTGCAGATTCAACATGTTTGTTGAAAATTCATTTTTTTTTGTCGAATTCAAGTGTTTGCAATTTGAAATTAAAATATTTTTGGGTTGAAATATTTACTATTACATTATTAGTCGAAAATTGACATTTGACCTTTTTTAGTTCGGAATTCGTCTTTTTTGGTCAAAAATGAAACTATGAGGTTGAAGATGAACTTTTTATTGAAAATTCGTCCTTTTGGTTGGAAATTTATCATTTCAGTTGAAAATATATTATTTTGGCTGAAAATTCGTCTATTTTCTTGCAAACCTTTCTTTATTAATTTTTTGTACTGAAAATTATACTCCTCCGTTTATGGTTAAAAATTTATACTTTTTAGTTGAAAATTTAACTACTTATTTGAAAATTCATGAATTTTGTTGAAAAGTAGTCCTATTGGTGTAAAATTGATCTTCTTGGTTGAAAATTCGCCTTTTTGGTTTTAAAATTCACCTTTTCTTGTAGAAATTTGATATTTATTTTTTTTATTTATTTATTATTATTAAGAATGCAACTACTAAATTTTTTTTGTGAATTCACCTTTTTTAGATCGAAATTCTACTATTTTTTTCAAAAGTGAAATATTGTGTTGAAAAATTTAATTACTTTGTTGAAAATTCAAGTCTTGGTAAAAAATCTTACAATTTGGTTGAAATTTTTTTTTTGTTATTGAAATACCAGCTATTGATATTTTTTGTCAAGAATTAATATTTTTATTGAAAATATGAGTTTCGAGGTTAAAAATTCAACTGTTTTTGGTTGAAATCAAAGAGTTCTAGTTCAAAATTTAACAATTTGTTAAAAACTTCATGAATTTTGTTAAAAATTTAATTATTATGTTGAAAGTTGAGCTTTTTAGTTCAATATTTATCTTCTTTGTTGGAAATTCCTTTTTTATTTAAAATGCCAACTAATACATATTTTGTCGAAAATTCTAAAAAAACGTCTTTTTCGCTTGAAAATTAAAATATTTGTTCGAAGATGCAACTGAAGTTCCTTAAAGTTTAATCTTTTCTGACTGAAAATTCGACCATTTGGTTAAAAATTCATCCTTATAGGTCAACAATTCAAATATTTGGATAGGTGTTCCACTATTCTGTTGAAAATTTGATTTTTTTGCTTTAAAGTTCAACTATTAGGGTGTTAATGAAATTCTTCGTTTAAAAATTATTCTGTTATTAAAACTTCATCTTTCTTGATTGAAAATTATTTTTTTTTTTGAAAATTCATCTTTCAATGCTGAAGAGTCAGCTGTTCTCTGAAACATTCGACTTTTCAGCTGGAATATTCAACTATTTGGTTGAAAATGGTACTGTTTTTGGTTGAAGTTTATGCTTTTATTCTTTCTTTTTTGTAGAAAGAAAAAAATTAGTAACCAGTTAAGAATGCAACTATTTTGGTGAAAAATTAATTATTTCGTTAAAAATTGAAGTATTTTGTTAAAAAGTAATCAGTTTTGTCAAAAATTCAACTGTTTTGTTGAAAATTCGTCCTTTTCGATTGAAAATTAATCTTTTATGGTAGAAAAGTTAACTTTTTTAGTTGAAATAAGTAGATAGATTTTAAGTTCCAATCTTAAATTGTTTTATTCTGTTTGTAAAAAAGCTCTAAGTCAGGATGAAACTTCCATGGTAAACAGGAGGATAGCGTTTGAGCTAAAATTTGAAACCCTAAATTGTAACTAAAATCCAGTATGGCGCCGAAATCCCGGGAATTTCGAATGTATATAAATTTCAATAAATTTTAATCTAAGGTAAACGGTATAGCTATTGACGTTCAAAAATATCTGGATAAAAGATATTGCTATTATTCAATTTTATTATAAAGAAATACAACGTTATTTATTTGATGCAGAACTATTATTTTTCATTAGTAAAGTGTTTATGTAATTTTTTATCACATAAATAACGTCATCATTCTTTATAATAAAATTATATACCAGCAATATCTTGTATCCTTTTGTGTGCCAATAGCTGAACTTTTCACACAATTACAAGCAATAGTGTGAAATGTAAGAATAATGGTAGAAGTTGAAATTCGATGTTTATTTTCTTATAAAAAGTACATTCTAAAACTCAAGTCTCTTAAGAATTATATCCTAAATAATTCATAATTTTTCTTTGAAGTGATGAAAAGTTTATTTATTTCTTTGTTCAGTTATCGCTTGAATGATATTTCATGCTTTAATTTTCTGGAAATGGAAAGCTGTAACAATTGCGTTTTTTTGTAGGTTAAAAATTCAATCTGAAAATTTCCTGCGTAATAACAGACTACCTGACCTCCCAATAGTTGGAACCCTTTTCTGATTTCGTAGATAATATACTTTTTTAGAATGTTTTGCTTCAGTTAATTTAATTCTACCATCATTTTTACATATAATGCATATAATAATTATTCAGTGCAATGAAGTATATATATGAAAAATAAAATAAATTTTCTTCGGTTTTTCACATGCTAATAATGGGGCTATGGTGTCAAGAATTGGTGCTCTTACCCTAGTTCCTTTTAAAAAGTAACTCATCCATCACTGATTTCTATTCTGCTGGAACAAGAGATTTCTCCATATTCTGATGGAAAGAAATTCGCTGTTCAAATTCGTATATGTATCTGACAAAACCATCGACTATTCTTCAAATTCTCAATTATATCCCTAAGCTCAGAGACACAGACTTTCTCAATTGGGTTTTCTAACATATCGTGTTCTATATCGTAGTTGCGGTGCCCTGCAGTTTCACCTCCTAATAATTCCTTAAAAGAGTCTCTCAAAGCGTATAGTATCCAGTCTGTATCATACAGCATTTCACCGTTGCTATTTCTCATGCTGACTAAACTCTGTACTTTTACCTTCCTTTATATTGCTCAACGCCAATCCATAAAACAGTTTCTTGCTTCCCTAAAAATCGTTTTGCATTTTCTTCTCTTCAGTAGTAGTTTTACATCCCTCTGTTTGTGTCTGTAACCACTTTCAAGACTTTTTCTCTTCTCATCGCGAAGACCTCACAACATTTCTTACCTTTCCCTGTTAATTTTTTTTTCAGCACTTTCACTCTCACTTAGCTGCCGCAAAGAGTATAAATTATTTCCACTGAAAAGCTTCTTACACCAAACACACAAATTGAAAGTAATAAGCAAAACTCAAAACAACTTTTGTACAAATCTGGCACATGATGCCCCAGCTAACCTGTTACTATCGTGAGAAGTTCCTAAGTGATCACAGTTTATGAGAGGAATTGTTACTTGTATGTCAGCTTCCTAGCTAGTAACGGGATAATCGCCTTAGATTCCCCCACAATTTAAAGTGCAAAATTAATTATAATTGCCGGTAAAATAATCTCAATTACATAGAAAATTTTTTGAAACGTAGCGCGTCCTCAGGTTGCGGATAGAGGAACGGCCCGTAAGGCTGAACAGCCCCCAAGGTTAACTGCGAATACAAGAATAAGCAGTCGCGGACAGCCGATAGGAGCCAGTCGTGGGTGTGGTGAATCTAGCACTGGTAAAAATAGGTACACGACAACCATGGCTTGGGGGGACCTACCCATTAGCGTTCATACACAATGGGTGAGTTCTGGCAAGCCAAAGTGCAGCGTGTACCCACCTAGAAACTATACCCGAACCAAAACTAAAAGTCTTGTAAGGGAAAAATCCTGCTGCCCATTGGACACTGCAGCGATGACACTGCCCGCAAGGGATGTGTGGAATGATTCGCCTGCATAGGGCCAAAGGGGTATTGATGCCAGTAGGCGCGCTGCCTTGCAGGGGGGCGTTAGGGTACGAGGATGAAACTGTAATGTGTCTGACGACAAGTTGACATGGTCCTTGTCAGAGTCGGAAAGCTCCCATACTTAGACCTAGGGAGGTATGGGGGTTATCACTCCTGGGACAGTGGACTCACCTACGATCGGAATAGGATCCTAACGTGCGGATTATCTTGAAACTACCATGGCTATCTTGCAAAAACAAAAAACTACAGTTAAAGATCTAAGGGTGGGAACTCTAAACGCGCGTAGTCTAAAAACTGGCCGATTTAGCGAACTCATTAAGATAGCAATTGAATACAAAACTGACTTAATAGCACTTCAAGAAACCTGCTGGTCGGGCGATTTCGCGTCAATTTCTAAGGATGACTATACTTTTCACTATGGGGGAGCTAAGGGGCAAAGACTGGGGACTGGTTTTCTTATTAATAAACGAATTTCGCAAGCACTTATCGACATGCAATTCATTAACGACCGGTTATCATACATTGTACTAAAGGGTAATTTCAGCAAACACGTATTAATCAATGTGCACTGCCCCACCGAGGACAAAGACGAAGACACTAAAGATCTTTTTTATGAAACAATCGAGCAGGTTTTTGACAAGTTCTCAGCGTTTGACACAAAAATAGTATTGGGGGATTTCAACGCGAAAATTGGAAAAGAACCAATGTATAGGCCTACAATAGGATCAGAAAGTTTGCATGACGTCAGTAATGATAATGGAACCAGAGTAATAAACTTTGCAGCTTCAAAGAACCTCGTTGTCAAAAGCACATATTTCAAGCATAAAAATATACATAAGGCCACCTGGACATCACCAGATGGTAATACTCACAATCAGATTGATCACGTTCTAATTGACAGAAGACGTCATACAAACATTCTCGATATAAGATCGTATAGGGGAGCGGATTTAAATTCAGACCATTTTCTCGTGATAGTAAAACTAAGATCTAGGCTAGCGTTAAGTAAGAAAACAAGCCGCACAGAGCCAACAGTTCGTTTCAATATAGATAAGTTCAAAACAGCAACAGAAACATTAAATTACCAAGTTGAGATTTCTAATAGTTTCGACGCTCTCCAAGAACAGAGAGACGATAACAATAATCATGAGGAGGACCCGGAAATCCTGTGGAGCAATACGAAAAAGGCGATAAAGGCAGCCGCGAAACTTACGATAGGTTTTAAGAAAGTAACCAAAAGCAAACCATGGTTTGACGAAGAGTGCAAACTCTGGTTTGAGAAACGTCGGAAGGCCAGACTAAGTAGTTTACAAAATAAATGCGATCAAACACATAAGAAATATCTCGAGATTAGCAAAAGTACATATAGGCTCTATAGATCCAAGAAAAGGGAGTGGGAAAAGAATAAAATACTAGCAATAGAAGCGCATAATAAACAAAATAACCCGCGTGAGATGTACAGGGGAATCAATTTTATAAAGAAAGGCTTTCAAAGTAGAACGGAAGTAATGAGGGACGAAAATGGCAATCTAGTAGCCGATGCGACAGAGAGAGTGAATTTATGGAAAGATTATTTCGATAAACTATTAAATGTACGCGAAGCCCCCGTTGAAGGTAATCTCGGCGAAATCCACACTGCTGATCTATTAATTAACGATCCTACTGATATAGAAATAGAAATGGCCATAAAGAAGTTGAAAAATAACAAAGCCGCGGGCATCGATGACCTACCGTCAGAACTGATAAAAAATGGAGGCCCTTGCCTCACAAGGCAAATTTGTAAATTGATACGCGCAGTTTGGAAAACAGAACGCATGCCGGAAGAATGGAATACCTCTATCATTATTCCCATCTTTAAAAAAGGCGATAAAACTAACTGTAACAACTATCGGGGAATTTCACTTGTGCCTTCGTGCTACAAGATCCTGTCTAACGTTATCCTAAGTAGACTAACTCCTTTTGCCGAGGAAATCATTGGGGATTACCAATGTGGATTCCGCCGAAACCGATCTACAAGCGATCAAATGTTTACAATTAGACAACTGTTAGAAAAGAAATGGGAATTTAATGAAGCAGTACATCAGCTATTTATCGATTTTAAAAAAGCTTACGACTCTATTATACGCGCGCGAATGTACTGGATCCTAGCGTTCCTGGGTGTGCCAAGAAAATTGGTTAGACTTATCGAAATTTGCTTAAGCGGCAGTAAGGGTAGAATACGCGTAAACGGTAGTTTATCTGAAGAGTTTTCGATCCGCGATGGCCTGAAACAGGGCGATGCACTTTCGTGCGTCCTGTTCAACTTAGTTTTAGAATATGTGGTTAGGCAAGTGCAGGCGAATCCGACCGGTGCTACCCTCAATGGGGTAATACAAATTCTTGGATATGCGGATGATCTCGACTTACTAGGGGATGATAAAGAAACGGTAGCTAAAAATGCAGAAATCTTGATCGCAAAAGCCAAAGAGATTGGCTTGGAAGTTAGCGAACCGAAGACAAAATATATGACCGTCGTCAGGTCCGGACAAAGTAACCAAGACGGGGATCTAATGGCCGGAAATATGAAATTCGAAAGGGTTAACGAGTTTAAATACCTCGGGTCTATTATAACTAGCGAAAATAAGATTAAAGCGGAAATCAATGCGCGGCTACACGCTGGCAATGTGTGCTATTATGCAGTAAACACGCTACTAAAATCGCGATCGCTATCTAGAAACATCAAAGTAAGAATTTACAAAACGATAATAATGCCGGTCGTCATGTACGGGTGTGAAACGTGGGCGCTGACGAAAGGAGAAGAGAATAGGTTTAGAGTTTTCGAGAATAAAGTACTTAGAAAAATCTATGGTCCAAAAAGGGACGAAGAGACCGGCGAGTGGAGAAAACTGCATAATGATGAGCTGCACGCTCTCTACGGTTCAGCAAATATTAATAGAGTAATGAAAGCGCGTAAATTAAGATGGGCGGGGCATGTAGCAAGAATGGGCAATGAAAGAACAGTGGCGCAAGTTTTAAGAGGGAGACCGACTGGTAAGAGACCCCTAGGCAGACCGAGAAACAGATGGGAGAAAAATGTAAGGGATGATCTAAAAGAACTAGGACATGATTACTTAAACTGGATGGAGAATGCACAAGACAGAGATGTGTGGCGGTCTCGGGTAGATGAGGCAATGAACTTTCGAGTTCGAACTGCTAATCTATAATAATAATATAGAATATTTATACGCGTAAATATTTCAATAATTTGCAGTTAATATTCATTATTTACAAATTTTGAGCTTAAAATGTAAATAATCAATCCCGGCACAAAAAAAATATTTTTTTGAAAATTTATCACATTTTATTATTGATGTGCTACTACAAGCAGTGTATAACAAATAAAGTTTCAAGAATTTTAAAGACGAAGTTTAAAAAATAATCAGATAGTTAAGAAAACAACAATATATTTGAAAAACTGTGATTTTTATTTCATAAAATTAACTTGATATATTTTCAATTATGCCGTATCTACTAGAACAGAATAAAAAGTGATGGGAAAAATTATTAAATTTATAATTTGTAAGTATTCCCTTCATCTTTGGCTTCTGCTTATTTTTTGTAGAGCTTTGATAGGTTTACAGCCATTGTGATCTCTTATCGAAGAAAAATCACTAATGTGGCAAGTACTGCTGATAATATTTGACTTAACTCGACTAGAAAATGTAGCTTTCAAATATACGATAAAATTATTTTATAATTAATCATTTTTTAATAGGCTTTTGTATTAAAAATCTGACGATGAAAAAAGGTGCTTTTCTAATATGACTGAAAGTAATTGCTATAGATATATTCAATAAAAGGGGTGTCGATTCAAAATTGAAAGATTCAAAATCAAAATGACGTTTAAAAATAAAAATGGTAGATTTAATAATGCCTTAAATTTTGGAAATTGACTAGTTTTCACGTTAAAAAATATGAAATTTTTCAATTAAACTGGTTTCAAAACAAAAATGTTTGAAATTAAACACCGACATTTTTAATTAGACGAAATTAAATAAGATCCATTTTTTTGTTTGAAAACTAAATTTGAAATTTAAAAATGTTCTTTCAGTCTTTGATATTTTAAAACTTTTTTTTTCGTAATTAGTATTATCAAATTGGCATTAAAAAATTAGTTTAATAATTATAATTTCTGAAAGCACCAAATTTTGAATCTGAATAATTTAAAATCAAAAGATTTAAAATTATAATATTGTAGACTAAAAGTAATTTGAAAAATAAAATAGATTTCTGAATATTTATAAGTAGAATTGATAGGAAAGACAATTTTAATTGTAAAAAACCTATTAAAATTGGAAAATAATTCCGTTCTTAACATTTTGCTACGTCGCCGGTAATGGTAACCAAACAATTACCGGTACTGACAATAAGATTTATGGTAAATTTTAAAATCATTTAAATTTTATGTTGAAAGAATTAATTCAATTTTTAAAGATTTCACAATATGTCGAAAAATAATCTGGAAAATATTGGGAATTTTTTTTTCATTTTGCAGAATTTAGAGAAATTTTAGGAAAAACTAATTGTTTCAACAGATATTCAGAAGTTTTGGAAAGACTGGAAAATAATTTAAATCTTGAGAATTTTGAAAGCTTTTAAGATAATACAAAAATTTCTTAATATTGCTAGCAGAATTTCAAATGATTTTTATTTTCAAAAATTAATTCTCAGAGAATATTTAAAAAGATTTTGAAAGATTTCCAAAATTGTCAGAAAAGCATCTGGCAGATTTTAAAGCAATTCGTTCAATTTTGTATAATTAAAAAAAAATTAATTAATTTCGAAAGATATTTAGAAGGTGTACAAATTTTGAAAACGCTTCAAAATATTTTCAAATTTGATAAGATTAATTTGAAAAATCAGTTTTTAAAGAAAATTTCAACAGATTTCAAAAGGTTTCTAAAAATGTTGAAAAAAATCTGTGAGATTTTAAGGAAGGCCATTTTTTTAATTCTGGAAGATTTTTCCAAATGTAAGAAAAAATGTAAGCCTGTTTAAAATATAATCAGGAATTTTAGAAGTTTCGAAGAGATTAGAAATATTTAAAAATTTTAAAAGACTTCTTAGGAAAATTATACTTTTATAACTAAATTTAAAAACTCTTTAATTCTAAACTTTTAAAATTGAAATTAAAAATTTTTTATTTATAAATGAAAGCTATTAACACGCTTCGATTAACAAAATTTCAATTAAATGCATTTATACTGCAGAATAATTTTTTTTTAAACTTTTGTATAAATTGTAGAGTTCAAAGATTCAGATTCAGTTAAAAAACTATGAATCCACGTTATTATTTTTAATGCTGTCAATTAAAGAATGAATCAATGCATTTGCGAATTTCGCTCAACCTGAACACTTCGTTATCATCTCAAAACATTTTCAAATTCTTAAAAAACTTCAAGATTTCCTTTCAACCTCCTCAAAAATCTATTTTGTTTACAAATTTTCAAAATTTTTTCAAATTTTAAATTATATTGGGAATTTTTTAAAAACATTTAAATATTTTTTCAACGGATTCGAATATTTCTTAAAATATTACAAAAATTCTACAAAATTATCAAAATGTGCTTGAAATCTTCCGGATTCTTTTTTGACAATTTTGTGAATCTTTTGAAATATTTTCGTAAAGTTGATTTTTCAAAATAAAAAATAATCTCTAATTTCCCTAGGAATCTTGAAAAACTTTTATCTTGTAATATTTCTCATTTATTTCTAAAAAAGCTTCTAATTTCTGCATATTGTTATGGATAAAATACGTATTGTATATGGCTATGTATATATCTATTACAGAAAACTTAATCTTTTGAAGGCAGCTTTATAGTTTCAACATAATAATAATAATAATAATAATAATAATAACACTTTGTGTATAAAAAATTTATTAGAAGATAAATACTTTATTTACTTATTTGAAATTCAATATTTCATTTTTATTTACATATATTTACATTTTGGTTCTAACCTCTAATATTAGAGGTTAGAAGTGACTTATGCCACTTCGTTTTCGTAAAGGTTCAGTTCAAAAATCTCGCTATTTCGTTTATAAAATATGTGTTCATATGTTATTTCATCAAGTTGAAAGGCTATAATATTATATCACTTTCTCGGAAATTATTAATCACTTAATTATGTCCGATTCTAACTTTTTTGCAAGTGTATTAATAATTTTTATTTCGAAACGCTGGATATTTTGAGGTTAATCTGTCATTGCACGTTGTTTTCCCAAACATCACTTTGTTACAAGCATGTGATCACTTTTATGAGATAATGTTACCTGCTTCGCTTGTAAGATGTTACTGATTTGAGTGGGAAACATATTGTCACTGGGTGATCATCAGGGAAGTCACTAGTGATTGGTTTCCTGAATCTTGTTACAAGCATGTGACTACTCAGGATGGTAACTGTGTTAGCTGGGGCGGTCACCAGCACCGATCACCATTTCAAATGTTTGACAATCATCAGCGCCTCTAAAATATGAAACCCGTCTTCTTTCGCTTCAAACGCTATACCGGAAGGCCTATCTCAGTTTCACTCCACTGCTCTAAGTTAGAGATGTTACAATATTAAAATTGTCTTCTTTAAATATTAATGGCGAGGGAAAATAAAAAATTAGCCAGGAAGAAATCAGCGAAAAGTTAGGGAATTTTGAAAATAAAGTTTTTCGGCTACCTCACAGAAAAAACTGAAGATAAACTTTACATCGATTTCCGACGAAAGTTTCGCTGCAACAAAAATTAACCTTGTCGAATAAACTTTACATGAAACCCTGGCACTTTCATGGTGGCCTGTATTATAAAAGTTGGCTGAAAGGTGGATCACGGCCACCAGGCGAAATCGTGGCGCTGATTACCTATAGGGCCGACTTTCTTTAAAATACATGGCAAAAATGCAAATATTTATGTTTTTTTAAAATCTGAACCGCTTTTTCGTGTTTTTTTAATGGAAAAAAGAAGTTAAATGTTTTTGGCATATACTAGTATAAAATATATAACGAAGAAAGTGAAATATATTAAGTTTCTAAGTGATTAAATGTGTGAAAGCAATACGAAAATTTTTTTCAAGATAATACATTTAATATAATAAATTTAAACAAAGTAATAACAATAAAATTGTTATTAATTAAATAATTAATTTATTAACTTTAGTGTCACGATTTTAAATTAAAATTAAAAGGTTTTTTGCGTCGTAAAAATTCATGTACCTAATTTAATATTAAAACAGTATAAAGTAACTTACCAAATTATTTTGCAATTATAAAAATGGCAATAATCAAGAGGTATGTATATGAGATTAATAAAAAGGCAATTTTTAAATTTAAAAAGTATAATTCTTATGAATCTTATATGTAATATAAAATTTCAATAAATAAAATGAATGCAACAAGCATTTCAAAAAATTATAACTTTCTGTAAAACACAACAGTAATAATATGTAATTTTATGTACAAAAAAACGTTTATATTTTCTTTAGATTAGTTAAATTAGTTAAATTCTTCAAATTAGTTAAATTTTCAACAATTAAATTAGTTAAATTTTCAAAATGTTTTTCAGGCTTTTTGTCTCGTTCCAAATGGAGTGTTGGTACGGCTCCTTCTCGAAGTCGCGGCCTTTTATACGGAGTCTACAAAAAATAGTTTATTTAAAATTTATTTATTCAATATAAAAATTTTCTTAATAATGAAAAAATATTTTTACCACAAATAAGTATAGCGCGTTCTCAAATTTAAATAATTGCCAATATAAAATAGTATGCCAAGAGAATATGATGAATTATTGATACTCATATACAAATTATTTGCATTATTTTTTGAAATTTTACAAATTGTAAATAGAAAATATATTTTTTGGAGCTAAAGATATTATTATTTAGTTCTTTAAATTATTTTTTTAAAAACTATTTTATTCCACGAATTCATGTTTAAACTCTGGCGAAATTTGTATTTCAAAGTAGATAATAGAAAAAAGCAATATATACATAAAGGAAAATAAATACGATAATTAAATTCATACAATAACGTACTGTTCCTAAAACAGTTCCGTCAGGACCAGTAATTCATTCTTTAATAATAATTTAATAGTAATTAATATAATAGTAAATAGTAATTCTTTCTTAATTCTTTCTAACCAGTTCTTTCGCGGATGATGTCACTTTCTGCAAAATGTCTCTCACAAACCGCTTGACCTTCTTTGACTTTAATGTATCTCTCAAAATTGCTTTTTGCCATTTTTTGATTGACACTTTGTCTTTTGGCACATAAAAAAACCGTTGAGTTTGCTCCTCCGAACTCCGTTTCTTTTTGTAACCAGAATCACAGTTCACTGGTAAACACTTCACCATGTTTAATGTTTTTTCAATTAATTATATATCACTGATCATTTTCAGCAGAAAAAAACGAAAAAAGGACTAATAAACTACCAGAAAATATAAAAAAACTTCGAATGTTGACAATTTTGCCATGTATTTTCAAGAAAGTCGGCCCTATAGGTAATCAGCGCTTCGCTCGGGCAATTTAAGTACTAACGCGCAGGGCAGTCAAATGTGTGCCCATTTTTAGCTTTGAGTGCCAGGGAGCTGCATGAAACTGAGATAATTCCGTGTTTTTAATCTGTCTCGGAATAATTTGTCAGTTGTTTTTCAGTGAAAAGGCGTCTTCTGCTATGTAGTTCACAGCAGTGCAAAGAACAGAACAGTGAAGTTGGATGAAATTGGTCTGGAAATCAGGACACCAGATTTTTCAAAACATTGCACTTATTACCATTTAATTTTAAAAATAATTGCACTTATCGCGGACGAATGCTTATATATTTTTCATGACTATCAATAAAGCACTCGACAACATTAGAAAAAGTCGTCATATTCACTATGATCTTAACCATAATTCACATGCTATGAGATAGGAATTTCCGTTTTGAAAGCTTCGAGATCCGTCGGTATTGCAGTTTAATATAAAATCCTTTTTACGGAGTAAAATTTTGAAGCTAATAATAGATGATTTATGGATTTATGAACAACTACAACTCCTATCGACCTTATTTCATGCTTCAAATTTTTATCATTTAACAAGTTAATTTTCAAACAGAAAAATCAGAAAAAAACTTTTCTTCTTCATTTTTTCGAAAATTCAGAAAAATAATTTCTTGAACTCAGAAGTTTTGGCATGTATAAGGGCACCCTGAGTCGTAAAATTTTATTTTGAAAAGTTATTTAATAAATATTTATCAAAAATATTGAATGTAAATAGAAAATCTTAATTTTGTACTGTAAATAACATTTTATAACATTGATGGAAATTTAAGTATATATTCTATCAGGTATTTCAGGTTGGGGGGAGGGTGGGAAATCAAAGATGTCTGCAAACTGAGGGATAAACAATAATACCAATTGCATTGGGACAAAACTTTATTTTTTTCAAAACTCAGAAAAAAATGGTTTTTCACCATAAGTGTATTTTGACATTATTCTTTATTTTCTAAAAACTATTCAATTCAATTATAAAGTCCATAAAAAATGTGTAATGATTTTATTATTTAATTAAATAGCTTTCTCGAAATGAAAAATAACATCCAAATACACTTATAGTGAAAAATCGGGAAGACTGAAAAATTCTAAAGACTGTGAATTTCCTGAATTAGAAAATCCCCGAATAATGAAATTCCCGAATAGGAAAATTCCATAATAATTAAGTTCCCGGACATTTTATAATATTACCGAAATGAAAAACTCCCGAATGATGAAATTCCCGACAGTTTATGATATTACCGAATTGGAAAATTCCCGAATAATAAAATTCCCGACATAAAATTGCCGAATTCTAGAATATCCTAACTATAAAATTCCTTAATTATGAAATTCCCGAATTTAGACAAATGAAAAAATTTATTCATGAATATTATTTATTTATTAAAAATACAATGATCAAATATTTTCATCAACAAAAATTGTAATGTTTAAAGTTTCTAAAATTACTGCTTGAATCTTAAATAACAGTTATTGAAAAAATATTTTTTTGGATGAAAATTTTTTGACGACTGAAAAATTCTAGAACATAAAATTCATGACTCTTTCAAATTCCCGAATTGGGAATTTCCCGAATAATAAAATTTTCAAATATGTAATGAACTTCCCGAACTGGGAAATTCCCGAATACAAATTTTCCGAACAGCTTATGATATTACCAAAATAGGAATTTTCCGGCAATTTATAATATTACCGTATTTGAAAATTCCCGATAGAAAATTGCCGAATCATAAGATATCCGAAATGGAAAATTAATGAATTATGAAACTCCCGAAACAAGGGAAAAAATTGTTTTTCGATCAATATTATTTATTTATTAAAAATACAATCATCGAATATTCGTATAAAAAAAATCTTTTTTCTGATCAAAGTTTATAAAATTATTGTTTGAATTCAAAATAACAATTATTAAAAAAATATATTTTTGGATGAAAATTTTTGGACGACTGAAAAAACCTAAAAAATAAAATTCATGACTCTGTAAAATTACCGAATGATAAAATTTTCGAATATGGAATAAAATTTCCGAATCGGAAAATTCCCAAACAATCAAATTCCCGAATAAAAAATTCCCAAACAGTTTATGATATTACCGAAATGGAAAATTCCCGACAGTTTATAATATTGCCGAATTTTTAAAATCCCGATAGAAAATTGCCGAATTATAAAATATCCGAACTGGAAAATTCTTGAATTATAAAACTCCCGAAACAATAAAAAAAAGTTTTTCAATGAATATTATGTATTGATTAAAAATCCAATCATCAAATATTTTTATTAAAGAAATATTTTTTTCTGTTCAAAGTTTCTAAAATTATTGTTTGAATTCAAAATAACAATTATTGAAAACATATATTTTTGGATGAAAATTTTTGGACGAATGAAAAATCCTAAAATAAAATTCCTTAATAATATAATTCCCAAATAATGAAATTCCCAAATAAAAAATCACCAAACAGTCTATGATATTACCGAAATGGAAAATTCCCGGCAGTTTATAATATTACCGAATTTTAAAATTCCCGATAGAAAATTCCCGGATTATAAAGTATCTGAACTGGAAAATTCTCGAATTATAAAACTCCCGAAACAATAAAAAAAATTTTTTTTCAATCAATATTATTTATTTCTTATAAATACAATAATCAAATATTTGTATAAAAAAAATTTGTTCTCTTCGTCAAAGTTTCTGAAATTATTGTTTGAATTTAAAATAACAATACTTGAAGACAATTTTCATCCAGAAATATAGTTTTTTTTCAATTATTGTTATTTCAATGTTAAACAATAATTTTAGAAACTTTAAGCATTAAGAATAATTTTTTTCTTGACAAAAGTATTTAATTATTACATTTGTTTAAATTCGGGAATTTTCTAGTTCGGATATTTTATAATTTGGCAATTTTCTGTCGGGAATTTTTAAATTCGGTATAATATTATAAACTGTTGGGAATTATCCATTTCGGTAATATCATAAACTGTTCGGAAATTTTTTAATCGGGAATTTTCCAATTCGGGAATTTCACAGAGTCGGGAATTTTATTTTCCGGGATTTTTCAGTCCTCCAATTTTTTTTTTCAAATATTGTTATTTTAAATTCAAACAATAATTTTCGAAACTTTAAACATTAAATATTTTCTTTAATAGAAATATTTGTTCATTGTATTCTTAATAAATAAATAAATAATATTCATTTGAAAAAAATTGTTTAAATTCGGGAATTTTCTAATTCAGATATTTTATAATTCGGCCACTTTCTGTCGGGAATTTTGAAATTCGGTAATATTATTAACTGGCGGCAATTTTCAAATTCGGTAATATTATTAACTGTTCGGGAATTTTATTAATCATGAATTTTCCAACTCGGGAATTTTACAGTGTCGAGAATTTTATTTTCGGGATTTTACAGTCGGACCGAAAAATCATTTTTGTCCAAGCTGTAAAAAAAATTAAGTTTTCCTCCCTGTAATTGGTATTATCTGGTATTATTTGATATTATTGTTTCTCCTTCGGCGTGTAGACAACTTGCCAGCTGACGTGACAACATTAAATACCTCATTGATGTCACTTCAAAATTAATTCGATTCCCATTTTTCGTTTTGTTCTTAACCTACAATACCGACTGTGGCAGAAAGTATCACGATAAAATCATTCAAGATCGGTTACCATCTCATGAACTTCATAAGCCATGGAATAATCTTTAAAGATGGTGACGATGGTTGTTGTTGAGTCAAGTTCTTTATTTACATTCAGGAAAAATACGTTTTTATTCGTCCGCGAAAAGTCTAATTATTTTCAAAATAACAATTAGGTTAGTAAAAAGTTGTTTTAAATCTGGTGTCCTGATTTATATAGCTTTTCACTCATACTTTGCCGGTTTTCCATTGCTGCAAAGGACGTAGCAGACGACAGCTTTTATTCCATCGTAAGATAAACTTTCGCCAAATAGCATGTAATCTTTAACAGCTGAAAATTTTACATGCAACAAAATTTAACTCCAGTTTTTTCTGTGCTTGGACGAGCCGAAGAAGAGATTAAAAAGGACAGTTCCTCAATTACATTCAGCAGGAGATGGAAAAAATATTGACCTCAGTTGTGCTTGCCACCTCTAGTAGATATTTTAATGAATGTAGCATTTCAATTGAAAATAGAGCAGTTTATGTTAAATGTCTTGTAAGGATTTAAAGTGACATAAGAATAAGCAGCATAAGCGTCGATTTACGCTACTTCCCATATATTGCGTATATCTCTCATTCTCCATCTTTTATCATTCAAAGATTTCCCTCGTAGATAAGCGTCTGAATCTGAATAAAGTGTCAACAAAACATACGCGTATATGAAAGTAGAACATACAGTATCCACGTAAGTTTATGCGCATAATAAATGGGATTGGCACACATGCTAGGAGGATCACTTTCTTCTGTGTCGGATCAAAGGTATAAATTCAATCCTTAAACAAATACCGGCTCTTGCTACTGCTTCCTCTCTGTGAGGAAAAGACCTTCGATCCGTTTCTGCATTCAGGAATTCTGATTTAAATACGCAGACAATCCTCACCCAGGCACAAATGTTATGGTATGGTTTAGGGACCGTCAATAAGAGATCAGATTGGCAAACTGGCGGGGGGTCACCGGAAGTAACGTTACAAACTTGGATAACATTCAGTATGTTTCCTGATGACGAATTTCAACAAAGTTTGCGAATTTCGCGAAAGAGGGCTCAGCAACGGTACAGTTCAATAACAACTTGATCAGTTTTCAAATCACTTTTATATTTTAAACTTTGTAGTCTTTTCTCTATTCTCCCTTTTCCCCGTTTTTAAAAATTCTTCTCTTTTTCACTGTTTTCGAGAAACTTCTCCTTTTTCTCGCTCTTTTGCATAAATACAAACTGGATTCTAAAAATAAAATAAGAAAATCCAACTATTTTTGGTTGAAAAATCTACTATTATATTTTTTATTAAAAATCATCTAGTTTGATTAAAATTTTTTACAAGTTTGTTGAAAATGTAACTATTCCGTTTTTATAAAATTTATCTTCTTGGTTGAAAAACAATTTTTGGGTTGAATGTTGAACCCTTTTCTTGAAAATGCATTTTTTTTAAATTCATCAATTTTGTTGAAAATTTATCTCTTTGGTTTAAAATGTAACTTTTTTGTGAAAAATTCGGTTACTTGTTAGTTTTTGTTTGATCTAAAAATAAATTGTTGTTCAACTTTCAAAATTATTTGTTGAGTTTATTTTTCTGATAAAATGTATGGCTGCTTATACATTTTCCATTAATTTAAGAATCATCTGCACATTCCTGCTGCAAATGGGACAAGAAAAATAAAATTAATTATATTACTTATAAACGATGTGGTCAATACCGTAAAACCAAAAACTAAAAGGAAAATTATTGCGAAATTTATCGTACAAGGATACAAAAATCACGATGGAATTTGATTGTAGAAGGCTGTGAATAATTAATCTCGTTCTCTCCGTAGCTTAGTGGGTAAGAGCACTAGACCGTAAATCTGCAGACCTGGGTTCGAATCTCAGTAGAGTTGAGAGGCACATTTTTTCACAATTTAAAACAAAAAAATCAATATTTGGAAAAAAAATTATTGAAGACCATGCTGGCAGAAAAAAGTAGCATTAATTATAATCATCTTTGACCCTAGTCAGGGCCTGTCATTTTTTCTTGCCTTAAATGACTTTCCTTACTGACCTCTATGCGGCAGTCTGTACGAAATCCTATCCATAAGCAGTAAAGTGACTTTAATATAGACAAATATCTTCGTTTATTAATAGTAAAGAGAATACCGATTATTTATGTAATTTATTCAATGTTACATTCGTGAAAAAATTGTTAAAAAAAAAAATGTAAAAGGAAAACAATGACTTTTTTGGCTCTTTTTTTTGCTCTTTCTTTCTAATTATTTGATTTAAACATTTTTGCAAAACAGGATTTTAAAGGGGATTTTTTGTATCGCCAAGCTAAAATGGCTACTGATTTACTCTTTAGAAAAAATTTATTCATTTCCGAGTTTAAATGTCAAAATTTGGAAAAATTTCATAACAGTAGAGGATGACACAATGATACAATTTTTTCGAGAGTACGTATGAATCTTTCTCTAAAAAATAGGTGTGCCACGAAAATATCAAAAGCATTGTTGTAGCTTTTTCTTTATGCCTATTGGGTAATTTGAAAAACTCGAAGGATCTATCTTGCCAAATTCACAGAAGTATTAAAGAATCATCCAAGAAAAAGAAAAAAACAGTTAAATTAAACCAAGAAATACAAATTTTCAATAGAAGAATTAGATTTCAACCGAGAAAGATTTTTCAATCAATAAAGAAGAAAAAATCTCATCTAAAATGTTGAGTTTTTAAGTTATAAAGACGAATTTTTGAAAAAAGATAAATTTACAACTCGAAAATATGCATTTTCTACAAAAATAATTGAATTCTCGACTTAAAAAGACGAGTTCTCTACAAAATATGTGAATTTTTAACTGAAGAAGATTAGCTTTCTAGCAAAAATAACTACATTTTTAATTTAAAAAATTCATGTTTGAAAAAAAAATTTCAACCACATTTGTTAAATTTTTAACTAAAGGAATGAACTTATAACTTAAATTCTGCATTTTCAATCCAAAAAGTAAATTTTCAACCAAATAGTTAAATTTCAACCGAAAAGGTTATATTTTTACCAAAAAAAAGACGATAAATTTTCAATAAAAAATAGAATGGTTTAATTTTAAGTTAGAGAAATATGTTTATAACAAATCAAAATAAATTTTCAATGAAATTGTTGAATCTTTATCCAAAAAGATTAAATGTTTATCAAAAAAAAAATCGACGAATAATTGAATAGCTAAATTTTTTCAATAAAAAATAAACTAATTTTCAACGAAAAGGCTGAAATTTAAACCAAAGAAGAATAATTTTTTACAAAATATATGAATTTTCAACTAAATATTTTAATTTTTAATAGAATTTTCAACCTAATAGTTGAATTTTTAACCAAAAAGGTTATACTGATACCAACAAAAAAATTTCAACAAAATAAATGAATTTTCAACTAAAAAAAGATCAATTTTCGACAAAAATAGAATAGTTTGATTTCATGTTGAAGAAATAAGTTTTTTAAGCAAATAAAATTAATTTTTAACGAAATAGTTTAGTTTTTAATCAAAAAGATAAATTTTCAACCAAAAAAGATTGAATGCCTTTACAAAATTTTTTGATGAAAAATGGAAAAGTTAAATTTTTAGTTTAAAAAAACTTATTTTCAATTTAAAAAAAAACATATTTTCTACCAAAAAAGAATAATTTTCAACAATATACATGAATTTTCAAACAAATATTTTAATTTTAAATGAAATGTTTAACCAAAAATGTTAATTTTCTACCAAAACAAGACAAATTTTCAACAAAATAGATGAATATTTGGTTAAAAAAGATCAATTTTCAACAAAAAATAGAATAGTTCAATTTTTAGATAGAGAAATGAATTTTTAAACAAATAAAATATATTTACAGCGAACTAATTAAATTTTCAACCAAACAAATGAATTTTCTAACAAAAAGATTAAATGTCTTTTAAAAAAAATTTTCGACAAAAAATTAAGTTGAATTTTTAGTTTAAAAAATCATTTTTCACTAAAAACACTCATTTTCAACCAAGGAAAAATTAATTTTCGATAAAAAAAATAATTTTCTACCAAGAAAGGATAGTCGTCAATAAAATACATGAATCTTCAACTAAATATTTTAATTTTTAATGGGATTTTCAGCTAATAGTTGAATTTTTAACAAAAAAGGTGAATTAGTCACCAAGAAGATTAATATTCTACCACAAAAGACACACCAAAGTTTCAACAATATACAGAAATTTTGAAACATATATGTAAATGAATTTTAAACTGAAGAAGATTAATGTTCAAACAAACATGATACAGTTACATTTTTAGTAAAAAATTAATTAAAAAAAAACCACTAATTTTGAACCAAAAAAATTGATTTTCTACCTTGAAAGAATAATTTTTAATGAAGTATATGAATTTTCAACCAAGTAGTTGAATTTTCAGCTGAAGAAGATAAATGTTCAACAAAACATGGAATAGTTGAATTTTCAGTTGAAAAAATAATTTAAAAAAATGTTAATAAAAGAGTTGAATTTTGAGAAAAAGATTTTTCAACTAAAATGATGAATCATGAACAAAATAACTGAATTTTTATTGATAAGAAGTAAAATGAAAATATTTATTTTTCACCCGAAGCGACCCTAAAGTCTAATTTTTTTAAATTTAAACTCTCAATATATAAATAATTGTTAAACTCTTGTGCATTTCAAAGACTCAAAAAAATACGTAAATTTACGCTACCATTCTTAATTATCTAAATTGAAAAATGAATCAACGAATTCAGAGATTTTCAAAATTATATCGTTCTGAGAAATTTTCAGTTGGAAACATTAAAAATGGAAAGATTACATTTTTTTAAACTAAACAATTTTTGAATTGGAAGTAAAATTATTTTTATTTTGGGTTCTTACAAATTTATAATTGTTCAATTGTTATTCATAAATCAAAAATTGTTTTAAAATCTATTTCAAATATTCTCTTATAATTATTATTTTTTAAAATAAAAAGTCATTCAATACTTTTCCAGGAATCTTAAGAAAATTTTTGTATCATTTGAAACCTCTCAAAATCCTTAAACAGTTTCTAAACTTTATTGCAAAATGTTGAAGAATCTACATTTTGTTTTAAAATTTTTGGAACGTTTTAAAATTTTTTAAATGTTTAAATTCTTCAAAATTAAAAAAATCACTTGAAATGTTCCAAATTATTTTTTGATAATTTTGGATGTCTTTTGAAATCTTTTCTAATAATCCGTTAAATTTAATTTTTTGAAATAAAAAGTCATATTAAGTTTTCTCAGGAATCTTGAGAAAAATTTTTTTTACTGACGTAAAACCTTTATTCCCTTTAATTTATACTTCCATGGATAAATCACATGACACATGTCAATAAATATAACCCAATCTAATCAGAAAGTGTGATAATACTGAGAAAAAAAATTGGATAGTGTAATTCAAAGAATGATTAGACAAAAAATATCAGTCACTTTTAACGTAAATTACAAAAATATAATATGTAAATTACCTCGGACAGTGTAAAATCACATGCACATAACCTGCTGCTTTCTCCATGCCTCATGTAAAAATAATATTAGCAAATTGTGATTTTTCATTTTTCTGAAATTTTACAGAATAGCTGGTATTTTGTAAACAATTTTTCGGTGTAGGATTTAAAAATGTTCTTGTTTTGGGGAAGATAAATCGGAGACTTTCTGCGTAAAATACAAACATTATTTTCCACTAAGGATTCGTCATGTGCTTTACTTCATCTTCTAGAGTTTATTTCTTCTTCTTAGTGCTTACTTCTTTTTCTTAGTTTCCTTATACTTAACTAACAATAATTTAACATTGCTAATTACATATTATTTTAAAACAGGATTTATATACTTCTAACATTGTTTATAACCGAGATGCTATATTTCAGTGACAGTTCACGCATGTTTAACGTTCCCATGTGCTACGTTACGTAATTGAAATTTGATTCTCACTTCAGTCCTGTTTTGATCCAAAAAATTTGTACTAAAACGTCGTTTAGTGGCATCAAAATAAAGTGGCATTATAATAGAGCCAACCGAGACTATATTTTTGGAGGACTGTTTCAATACCAAAAACTAGTCTTGAAATGATACTTTTTTTACAGTGTTGACGCGAAAACATCTTCCATAATTTCAAAAGCGTACTTTGATTTCCATTTGGGACCTGAAACCTCCAGGGGCTGTGTCTAGAGTTGAGAATGATATTCAAAGGATATCCATTATAGCTTCAGATTATTTAAAAAAAAGAATCACACACTACTTTAGGGTACCATCTACCTGCAACAAAAATCATCCGTTGTAGTATGAACGATATTCTGCAATAATTAAATTATCTTAATATCTAAAGGTAATGTTTCCCTGTGATCTTGGGTACGATTTGCCGACCACTTGGGGTACGAAGCATCAGCTACTCAGGGTACAAAATGCAAAAAAAAACTCGTCATTTCGTACCCCAAGTTCGAGAGATATTCGAATCATAACCAAGGTAAAGTAAACACCAATCTAATTCTAGCTGTAACAAAATTTATCCCTACATTTTTACTGTGTTGTTTATCAATTATAACTTAGAGCAAGGAATTGTTCATTGTGAAAAGTGTACTGGTACAGGAAAGGGAGAAAAAGCAGAGGGAAAATGAGCTACGAAACTTTGAGGGGATCACTGCACTTGGTGCGTAGAGTTGCCGCCCGGGAGTTCAATCTCATGTTAAATGAAGACTAGAATCTCCCCATGGGGAATCGAATCCCATATGAGGAGGGACAAATTCGGCCCTCTGTATAAATTTAAGTGCGTTTCAAAGTTTCCAGTGTGATGCGTAGGGAACAATATTCACTGAATCTTATTCAAATTTTGATAACAAATAAAAAAATGAATGACATCAGGACCGAGAAAAAGTTCTTATTATCGAGAATTCGTATTATTAAACATAAGAATATAAACGCACATAATATTCACATATTCAATGTTCAGAAAAATATTTACTGAGCGTAAAAATTTTGATAGAGTGCCAGAATCGGGAAAAGGGAAAAGTATGGTTATCTGTAAATAAATTGATACCCATTATGAAGAAAAATGACAAGAACGAAAAGTAAGTAAGTATACCATTAAGCCATTTCCTTGATCCTTCGTAAAATAAAATTGGTCTCAAAAAGAGCCGTTTGGTATAATGTAAATAACAGATTGATGAATAATGTCAGTAATTTTCTGTTTTTTCGGAAGTAGCGAAGATAGTGTCCAAAACATCACTTTGTTCAGATTTGCTAAACTAAATTAAGCATCTCTGAAATTCGTTGGTGGTGTTAAATCCTGATCCTCGGCATCAATTTGGTCATCAGATTTCAAAGGTTCTCGTTCTTCAACACTATCCAAAATATCACTGTCTGCATATTTTTTAGCAATCATTAAATTAGTTCCCACAAAAACAAATCCTGAAAGTTTACATCTGTGAATCCCAATCTTCTTTGTAGATCAGTTTACTGTTCAGAAATATCATCCGCAGAACGTTTGTCCTCTTCTTGTGACATTAGTCCAAGCTTTATTTGAATCAAAATTTGCTAAAAACAAGGAAAATCAAATGCTTTCGAATTCAAAATTTTCAAAATTAATGAATTCAAACTTCAAGCTTTTAAAATTACACAATTACAAACTTCTCTTAAAAATTACGATAATGAATGAATGGTACATTATTACTTATGTATAATTTTCTGTCATAATTTATTACGGGAATTTGACAAATCATATATATATATATATATATATATATATATATATATATATATATCTGATTTGTTCCAGAATTTTAAAAAAATATTTAGAGGTCGCTCAAGGCCATTTTAGGGCAAAAATGCTCATTCTTAATTGAATTGACGCTATTCATTGATTAGTCATTTCTGGCGCGTATGATTTTTGTCAGGTTTTTGAAATAACATTCAAAGGTCGCTCAAGGTCATTTTAGGGAACAAAATGGCCATTCCTAATTAAATTGACGTTATTTATTGATTATTCATTTCTGACGCATATGAATTTCGTTCTTTACAATTCAATATTGCACTCAGATTTTTTTCAGATCTTTACAATGCCATTCAAACGTGACTCAAGGTCATTTTCGTAATAAAATGTTGATTCAATGAAATTTTCTCTTTTTTTTCTATAGAGAAGCAGTGTCAATTTATTCATTTCACAAAAAAAAATCAAGTTGTTTGATAAATGTTTGCCAAATTATTTGAAGGACATTCAAGGTCATTTCGCAGAAAATGAGCTTTTTGTAAATTGTAATAATGAAAAAACAGTGCTCACACTTGCATATTAGATGGTAGTTTATCGCCAACTAAGTTTTCCTCATTCTTTTCTAATAGGTAAATCATTACCCCTTCTTCTGAACTTATGATAATTAATTCTTCGTAATTACAATTTGACAAAGAAACTTAATCATATATTAATGAAGCTGCGCTATCCCACTGTTTTCAACGTTCTCTATTTTTAATTTAAAGCAAAATTAAGAAAAAAATAACTACCATGAAAAAGAAAAAATTTTTGAATTACCATTTTTCGTAAAATGACCTTGAATGACCTTAAAGTAATATAACACTCAGTTATTGAACCTTTCTACTAATTTTTCTGCCACAGTGAATGAATTGTCACTGTTTGTCAAAAAAGAACTAGAGAAAATTTAATTGAATCAACATTTTATTAAGAAAATGATCTTGAACCACCTTTGAAGGTCATTGTAAAAACCTGACAAAAATCTGAGCGCAACATTGATTTGTAAACAACATAATTCATACTCGACAGACATGAATAATCAATAAATAACGTCAATTTAATCTAGAATGGCCATTTTTGCCCAAAAATGACCTTGAACGACCTCTAAATATTTTTTTAAAATTCTGATACCACAAAAAAAACCTTAATATATATGATAAAATGTGGTGCGAAAAAAATTAAAATGATTACATTCATTCGTAATGGCACAGAAAACTTTCTTCGTGGCTTTACGAACAAATTGAAAAGAAAATTTAATTTCTCATCATTGGGCAATTCGATTGAAAATTTTGGAGTTTTTGTGAATGGAAAACATTTATTCTTAAAATTTTGTTGGGTAATATTTATGGAAGTCAATAACTATAGATGGCAAAAAATTCAGAGAAATTTGTATCGTTTAAATATAAAATTTCAAAAAACGTCGAAGAATTCAATATTGTGAATTTGTACCTTAAGTTGCAAAAAAAAATGTGTTTTGTTTTTTTCCCATAATTTTTGACACCCTTTTTAATATACTAAGGAAACACGTACATATTTTAAAGTTTAAGACCTATTTTTTTATATTTTTTACGGATCCTGAAACATGAGTAATATCTTTTCAAATTATTTCGCTTTTAAATTCAAAGAATTTTTGTTTGAAACTTACACATATTTTTTTGGGCAACTTCTAGTTCTAATTAACAAAAGTACGTACTTCGTATTTTTTTAAATATCATTTTTTGATGAAAACATTTTTTTCTAAGGTTAGTAAGCGAACAAAATAAGAATTACTTTCTTTGGCCCCCCCCCCCCAATGGGAAAACTTGTTTTTTTCGTACAAAAACAATGTTAAAAATTCAAATTTTGAACATTTTTATTCAACTTGCCCAATAGTGAGATATTTCTTATATTTTTCATGTTAAATGTATTTGCAATGCCACCAATAAAATTTTTAGTGCTATTTTCGATGAATCTAATCATTGTCAGTTTTTTCGGCCCACCCTAATATAAGTTCTTTCCATGAAAGATAGGAAATTGGAAAAAGTGCTCAGAAGTCGCTCAGAAGTTCAATCTGACGTTAAATAACATATTAACAAAATAACAAAGCTTTCCATCCCCCCGAGGATGGCAGGCTCATCGATCAAAGGGGATCAGCTTTCGCAGGGTAGTCCCAAATCGATGTCCCGGAAGCTGCACACGGGAATCCGTTCCAGAAATGGCATACGAGTATAGGTATTTAATTGCACCAGGCACTAAGTAGTCTCTAATGTCTTATTCTAATGAGATGGAATATACGCTTCTCACACTAAATATATGATTACAATTTGCATTAGTAAAGACGAGAATAATTGCTATTTTCAAATAAAGTGTAGAAGGGAGTGTTACATTGGGGTTATTCATTTTATAAATCAGAAGAAATGATTTCCGAATTTTGTAAAAAAAAATTACAAAATTGAATATGATTTAGAGGTTCCGTATTTGAGATTTGTATTTTCAATTTATTGTTTAATTTTTTTATTGTCTCCATGTCTTGAAAATGCATCTAATAATTATTTTTACATATAGAATTATCTTCTTTTACATTACCTTCCTTGTACATTATTCAGAGCATATTTTTGAAATTATTTTTAAGGAAAATCATAATTTTGTCGCACTTTTTTTTTTACATTTTTCTATAAGAACTTGACATATGGTGTACAAATTAACAAATACGATAAGTTAAATGAAAAAGTATCTTATTATAAGAAAATGTAAGACAAGTAAGCGAAAATTGTTATTTAAAAAAAAAAATGAGTTTAAAGATTTTCATTAAATTATTTACAATTATGATAATATAGTAAAGAGGGCTTATTTTATATGTATACTATAATGCATTAATTTTCAAGATATACAGGAAATGAAAGCAACAAAAAATCAATAAAAAAGGACAAAACCTCTAAATCATATGCGATTTTGAATTTTTTTAGGCAAAATTTGTTGAGTAAAAAGGTACAACTTAGGCTAGCGTGCGTTTTCAGATTCGAAGATAATTTTTTTTTTCAAATCACCCTTGTCCCCATATTACGACAATTTGTGACATTTAGGTTACCCTTCCCCACTCAAAATGTCATATGATACTCAAGCTGAACCCTTCCTTTTTTTAGAAACAAAATATGAATGTAATGTTATATAAATGTCAACCGAACAATGAATAATGAGTTTAAACTATTTGATACTAGTATAAGAATACCTTTAATTACTTTTTCTAGAATATTTTTTTCATTTAAGAACATTGATATAATTAAAAAATTAACACCTTACTGAGTAAGGGACGTCCATGAAATCTCCTTTCAATTTTTAAAAGAAATATTTTTCTCCCTATTTTCAACGAACTTCCCTTTTTCTCGTTTTCGCTTTAATTTGGACCGAATTTATAGGCTAGTTTAAAAATGTTATTATTTTGTTGAAAATGGAACTATTTTATCAACAGGTCATTTTTTTGTTAGAAATTCACCTACTTGGTTTCAACTTGATCTACTTTAACAAAAATTCATTGTTTTAGTTGAAAATTATTCTTTTTTAATCGAAAATTCCATTAATTGGTTGGAAATTCATGTATTTTGATAATTCATCCTTCTTCCAGACAATTAATCTTCTTCATTAAAAAATCAACTTCATGGTTGCAAATTCAACTTTTTGGTTGAATGTTGAACTCTTTCCTTGAAAATTTATTCTTTTTAAAAAAAATGTTTAGTTAAAAATTCATCCCTCTGGTGGAAAACTCAACAATTTTCCTAAATTTTTTTTTTTAGAATTGATTTTCTTCACTGAAAATGTAATATTTCTAATTGGCAATCCGTTTTTTTCGTAGGAAATTAGTCTTCTTGGTTGAAATTTATTGTTTTTGGTTGAAAATAAAACTGTTTGGTTGCAAATTTATTTGTTTTGGTTGAGGATTCAACTATTTTCTTGAAAATTCTTCTTTTTTCTTTGAATTCAACTGTTTTTGATTTAAAATTAAAATCTTTTTTTTCAAATATCAACTGTTGCATTTTCTGAGAATATTTCATTGTTTTTTTTGTTTGAAAAATTAACTACTTTGTTCAAAATTAATCCTTATTGAATGAATTCAACTTTCATTCATTCAAAATTAAAATATTCATTAGATGAAATATCAACCATCAGACATTTCGTTGGGAATTCATCTTTTTCGTTGAAAAATTCAACTACAAACATGGTCAAAAGTTGTTTTATTATGATAGAAATTTACTTTTTTGGTTGAAGATTCATCATTTTAGTTTAAAATTTATCTTTTTGGTTGAAAATGTAACTATTTTCTTAAAAACTCTTCTTTTTTGGCAGAAAATTAATCTTTTTGGTTAAAATATAATCTGCTTTAGTTGAAGGTTCAAAATTTTTTTTGTAATTTTTGTCTTTTTTGGATGAATGCAACTATTTTTGATCAAATTTGAAATCTTTTTTGATTGAAATATTAAAATTAATCTTTGTTGTTTTAAAATTCAATCAACAATTTTATTAATATTTCGTTAAAAATTCGTCTCTTTTAGTATAAAATTAACCTTCTCGTTAGAAAATTCATTTTTTTGGTTAAAAATGACCGTTTTTGTTGAAATTTTGATTTGGCATATTTGAAATCTTCAAAAATCTTTCAATAATTTTCTGAATCTTACGAAAATTATATCTATAATATAACTTAGAAAAAAGATAAACCTGAAAAAACGAATAATCATTCGAAGTTTTCATTTTGCATTGAAAATATTGTTTTCTCCACAAATTAAAAAACTATACGCGCGCGTAGCGCGCGGTTAATTCAAGAAAATTTCATTTCGTAATTTCAACAGAAATTAGGTTGATTTAGTTTTCTATTTGAAAAATCATGTCAATTATTTCTGATTTTTAGAATTTAATTAAAAGGAACCACAATGCTATCTGAAAGATTATTATTAATAATGTACGTATGAGAACAGAACTTTCAATAGATACAGTTTTTCTGAATTTCTGTAGAAACGGTTTCACGGATTCTACAGGGAATAGCGATTTTGGAATGTTACTTTTGTTACACGTTTTATTTTCATTATTAAATAAACGAACAAATCGTGTTTCAATAATAAATGCTGAAATAATTCATTTTGAAATTGTGTTTTCTTCATTTATTTTTATGAAATACAATTTTTTTCAATAATGGAAAATGAATACCGCTTTTCATTTGCGAACCATGCAATTCAATTTGATTGATACGGAGAGGATAGTTATTGTTGTAACTGCGTTACGTAAAATGTAAATACATTTCTGCCCCAGGCATTTGACTCTATCATGCTTTGAAGAAAAAAGTTTCACTGAAATTCTACCAGGGTATTTACATTTATAAAAGAGAGTGCACGAAATTAATTGAGATAGTTGGTCTTTTTTTCGACGGACGCGTTGCGAAAGCAGAAGTGTGTGAATTTTTTGAAAATGTGTTTTAAATTTCGGTGCACTATTCCACAACATGCCAGAAAATTCAATTATCAGAGAATTCTGATAATAATGAATCTTCAAACCAATTTTTCAATTTTCTGAAAAATTTCAGTATATAGTGATATAATTGATATATTATGAGAGGAAATCATAATTTTTTTAAAATATACATGCTATTTATTATTTCTGTAGCAGTTTACGCATGATTGAAAAAAATATATTAAAAAATTTTTTTGAAAACGCTGGCCATCAAGAAGTCGCTCTAATGTGGAAAACAAGATTCCTGTACATTATTATGTAATGGAGAAATTTAATAACAAAATTAATAATTTTTTTATTTGTTGTTTCATTTTCCACTAAACGTTAAAATTTTAAACAAAGAAGATTGACATACATGAATTCTCTACCAAGCAGTTGAATTTTTAATTTTCAAATTAGGAACTGCTAACAAAAAATGGAATAGTCCAATTTTCAAATACAAAAAATAATTTTTAACTAAAAAAAAACAAATTCAAAAAACGTTACGTTTTGTACCAAAGAGGTGAATCTAAAACAAAATTAATTTTAAAAAAATTTGTTGAATTTTTAACCAAGTTGTTGGATTTTCAACCTAAAAAGATGAATTTGTAACCAAATATTCAAATTTTTAACCAAACGGGTGAAATTTCCGCCAAGAAGATTGATTTTCTACCAAAAAGATGAATTTTCAACAAAATACATAAATTGTTAACAACATTGTTGAATTTCAAAACCAAAGAGATGAATTAGCTTTCAAACAGTTAAATCTTTAACCCAAAAATATTATTTTTAATTAAAAATTTAATTTTCTATCAAATAATTTACTTTTAAACCAAATAGTGAAATTTTCAACCAAAGGAATGAAGTTTCAAGAAAAAAGACAATTTCCCAACAAAAGATTAAAATTTTCAACCCAAATAATGAATGTTCACCCAAAAAATGTATTTTTGAAGAAATAATCAAACTCTAAACTAACTGGTTCATTTTTTAACTAAAAAAGATGAATTCTTTACGAAAGATGTAATAGCTGATATTTCAAACAAAAAAGATTTTAACTTGAAATAAAATTTAGTTGAATTCAACCAAAAAAGACGAATTTTCAACCAAATAGTGGAATTGTCAACTAGACAAGATCAATTTTCAATATAAAAAAACAATTTTGAACAAACATGTACTAGTTGCCTTTATAGTTACAAAAAAGATTTAAAAAAAACATTTTTCAATAAAATAGTTAAATTTGAAACCGAACAGATGAATTTTCAACTAAAATTATGATTTTTCACAAAAAAATGAATTTTTAATAAAAGAGTTTAATATTCCATCCAAATGTTCATTTATAACCAAGAAGATTCATTTTCTAAAAATGGGGTATTGAAATTTTCAACAAATGAGATGAACCTTCAACCAAAAGAAAGGAATTTTTAACAATATAGTTTAACCAAGTAGTTGAATTTTTTACTAAACAAGATGACATTTATCAGAATAGTTGCACTGTAAATAGAATCTTTAAATTTTTAACCAAATAGGTTCTATGAATTCATTTCGCATTTAAGCGAGAAAACGAAAAAAGGGGAAGTTTCTCGAATACATGAAAGAAAAAGAAGAATTCTCTACAAAAGGGGGAAATAGGGAAATAGTGTGAAGTTTGAAATATGAAAGTGATTTTCAAACTTATTATGTTCATATCCTTACTTCCACTTACCCCCTCCAAAGTTTTTGGCGCTACTCCCTGCCCCTTAAAATCGGTATCGTAATTTATGGAAGGGTTCCTAACTCTTGATAAATAAATAGGGATAATAATCGGAATTATTGTTATTATAAACCAGAATTTATACTTTCAAAATAATCATACATTTCAATTTCCATTCAATTTGAAAACTTTTTTTTGGAAATTGACAGAAAATTCATTAAATTGAGACCTCTCCAAGAAAATTTAAAAACTTATTTTCATATTTTGTTCTTTTACGTAAAATTGATAAAGAGTCATATTTAAAAAAAGTTTTTGTTCCCGTGCGCGACCCTTTTTTTCGGTGTGTGATCTTTTTTCGGTCAGTGAGATTTTTTTGGCTTGCCAGCTTCCATTGGCCTACGTTCTGCGAGCTGATTCGTAGTTTGGCTCGCGATTTTCGAGACTACTCGCTGTTTGGAACGCGATCTACGATACGTCTCGCAGCTTGGTTCGCGATCTGCGAGACGATTCGCAGTTTGGCTCACGATCTTCAAGACGATTTACAGTTTGGATCACGATCTACGAGACGTCTCGCAGTTTGGTTCGCGATCTTCAAAACGACTCGCAGTTTGGAGCACGATCTTCGAGACGTGTCGCAGTTTCGCTGGCAAACTTTGAGACGATTCACAATCTTTGAGACTACTCGCAGTTTAGCTCGAGATCTGGAAGGCAAATTGTAGTTTGGCCTGCAATCTTTGAGACGACTCGCAGTTTGGATCGCGATCTACGAGACGACTCGAAGTTTGGATCGCGATCTACGAGACGTCTCGCAGTTTGGCTCCAGATATGCGACACGAATCACAGTTTGGCTCGTGGTCTTTGACACAACTCGCAGTTTGGATCGAGATCTACGAGACAACCCGCAGTGCGGCTTGTGATCTGCGAGACAAATCACAGTTTGATTCGCGATTTTCGAGATGACTCGCAGTTTGGATTGCGATCTATGAGACGATTCGCAGTTTGTATCGCTATCTACGAGACATCTCGCAGTTTGGCTCGCAAACTTTGAGAAGATTCACAATCTGCGACAGAACTCGCAGTTTGGCTTGCGATCTTAGAGACGACTCGCAGTTTAGATCGCGATCTACGAGCCAACTCGCAGTTTGGCTCACGATCTTCGAGATGAATCGCAGCTTGGTTCGAGATCTGAAAGGCGAATCTTAGTTTGGCTTGCGATCTTCGAGACAACTCGCAGTTTGGCTCGAAGTCTGTGACACGAATCACAGTTTGGCTCGCGATATTTTATACAACTTTGGTTTGGCTTGTGATCTGCGAGACGAATCGCAGTTTGGATCGCTATCTACAAGACGTCTCACGGTTTGGTTCGAAATCTACGAGACGAATCGCAGTTTGGCTCGCGATTTGCGAGATGAATTGCAGTTTGGCTCGATATCTGTAAGGTTAATCGTAGTTTGGCTTGTGATCTTCGAGGCGACTCGCAGTTTGTATCGCGCTCTACAAAACGACTCGCAGTTTGGATCGCGATCTACGAGCTGTCTCGCAGTTTGGCTCGAGATCTGCGACACGAATCACAGTTTGGCTCGCGATATTTTATACAACTCGCAGTTCGGATCGCGATCTGCGAGACAACTCGCAGTTTGGCTTGTGATCTGCGAGACGAATCGCAGTTTGGATCGCTATCTACAAGACATCTCACAGTTTGGTTCAAGATCTACGAGACAAATCGCAGTTTGGCTCGCAATCTGCGAAATGAATCGCAGTTTGGCTCGAGATCTGAAAGGTCAATAGTAGTTTGGCTCGCGATCTTCGAGGCCACTCGCAGTTTGGATCGCGCTCTACGAGACAACTCGCAGTTTGGCTTGTGATCTGCAAGACGAATCGCAGTTCGGATCGCTATCTACAAGACGTTTCACAGTTTGGCTTGAGATCCGCGAGAAGATTTGCAGTTTGGCTCGCTCTCTTTGAGACAACTCACAGTTTGGATCGCGATCTACAAGACGACTCGCAGTTTGGCTCGAGATTTGTGTGACTTCTCGAAGTTTGGCTCGGCTCGAACTGTATATGAAAAGCTTCCGCAAGCTTTTGCGCACCCCTAGTTCAAGTGGAACATGCTGAAAAAAATGTAAAAATCATGTAAGTCTCCCTTTTTGCTGCGCGTATTCGACTAAAAAGTAAACACTATTTGATAAAACAAAATCTATTATGAATAATACAAAACGTGCCTGAACTCTGAAAATCGTGCTGTTCAAACTTCAAGATGTATACCTATTACCTACTTGCAAAAGCATGCGTTAAATCGCAAGGTAATTTAACGATTCTTGTCGCCACGGAAAATAACAGGTTGACGACGATAGTCCGACAACGGTGTGAGTTAGCGTGCATGGTAAAAAGTAAACGCTAATTGACGTTGATTAATATCCGCGGTGGTCGATCTTTTATTTAATTCACTTTACCTCAACAACCCCGCGAATACGGATTTTCAAGAATTAAATGCACGAAGTGAATTACGTTGAATATTTCTTTATCAGAGCTTCAATAAATACGAGGGTTTTGTCCGTGATTTGAATATTATACTGCTACAATTTTGCATTCAATGCAAATTATTCAACTTCTTTTATTTCCCAGAATTTAGGGACACTGAGCGAATTTTCGATCTGAACAAAAATTCACATAAAAAACTGATAAAAAAATTCATCAGATTTTTCAGAGAAATTAAAGTAAATTTTAACATATAAAGTTGAAAGACAGCCGGGGGTGGTTCAAAAAAAGGCAATTTTCGATTTTCTTCCCTTTGCCTTTCTTTTTTGATATTGAATATTGTAATGGCAGTAAATAATGGGGTCAGAGGCTTTTGCAAAATTTTAAATATTTTGGCAGATATTGTTAATTGGATGTTGATGTTTTGAAAATTGGACCATACTTTAACAAGTTTTATCTCTCTTATTATTGATCGGACGAGACAAATACTATATACATTGAAAAAAAACTTAATATATCCAAATATCAATTTTTATATTGTTTTTTTTATATGGTTCCTTAAGTTAACTGCAATATTTAAAATTATAGCAAATATAAAATTTTTCTGTTACTTATAAACAAATTAATAAGAAAAATGCTTTCTCAACAGTAAAAACAACTCAGCTATTTCATTTCATAAAATTTTGGTCGAAATATATGTGAAACTAATATTTAGTTACTACTCACTACATATTAACTATTTTTCTCATACATTTGATCAAATTGAATGAACAAATTAACTTTTTTATCTGATATTGAATAGATAGGCCTCCGGTTATTCATACAATGGAATAAAAATGACTTTTCAGGATCAAATTTTGACGTTATTTTTCGGCAAATGTTGTTAATAGTTTTAACAAACTTAATGAATAAATTTTTTTTTCCTTTGCAAAATCTTCTTACCATATTATTTAGTACCCCGAACGCTAAGGAATATCAAAAAAGAAAGGAAGTCGATGACCCTCGTTTTCCTTTTCAAATGATGTGCCCTAATTGTTTAAACAATTTTCATTTGTTCAAGTTTAGACTATACTTTTTCACGTGATAATGCCAATCATTACTATATCTGTACAACGAGATAAACTAATTAAGCAATATAATAATCATAACGCTTATAATATCGCTATGAACGCTAATAATATATAATCAGAACACTATATCTGCGCAGACGCGCACACAGCATGTGCTCCGATTATATCGCTGCACAAAATACATACTTTATGTAAAATTATAAAAGTTTTATGTGGAAATAATAGTTACTGGTGCTAGTTTATATATTTACGAGTGTATTAAACAATTTAAAGTGTCTGCTTGATGCTCTGTAGTGTTGGTGGGATGCTTTGTTTTGTTTTTGAGAACATAACCTCACTTCTGTGTTATGCCTACTACGGATAAACTTATAAACGATTGATTTATTGGCGTTTGGCCCTCGAGATTGTTTTATACGAAATTTTATCGTTTCGT
The DNA here is from genome assembly GCA_932195095.1 of Andricus curvator. Taxonomy (NCBI): domain Eukaryota; kingdom Metazoa; phylum Arthropoda; class Insecta; order Hymenoptera; family Cynipidae; genus Andricus; species Andricus curvator. The sequence goes on from CAKNYM010041700.1 coordinate 51,149, forward strand.
TTAGTCTATCTATTCTTTTTTCCTCCCTCCGACAACTCGTTTCTCGTGACACGTGATTCAAACTTAACCTCACTCTGTCACCGCAAACTTTGCTCCAGCTTTAATAAGGATCGTCACAATTCATCATGCCAGATTCCCAAAGAACCTGTAAACAGTGCAACTCGGGAATAGATGGGGACTCCTTTATTTGTCCCTGTGGTATGCATTACCACCCCGGGTGCATCGCCTTGGCTACCAGTCAAAAGACTGGAAAAAGAAAATGTTGCAACTACAAACCTAGGTCCAATTCTCCTATCTTTCGAAACGTTACACAATCTGATTCTGCTGAAGTCACTCCAGTGACTAAATCTGACCTAGAGAAGTTACTGATTGATAATATGAGCAAAACTTCCTCCCTCCTGGAAAATCATAGAGCCTCTATCTCAGCCGAGCTCAAGGACTCGACAGATGCTATATCGTCCAAACTCAACACTCTCGGTGGCAACCTGGATCTTGCGCATGAACGCATCGACAGCCTAGAAGTCAAAGTCCAGGAACTCGAAAACAGGACCGTCGACAATGAAGCTTACACGCGCTGTATTGTGGAGATGTCAGACAGGATGGAACGTAAGAAAAATTTAATTTTGTTTGGTTGCCCTGAAGCTAAAAATGCCTCTGATACCTCCCAGACTGTCACTAAATTGAGTGATATTATTAATAACTATCTTAAAAATATTGATCATGATCACAACTCGAGCAACATCAAATTCTATAGAATTGGTAAAAATCCGCAGACCTCTGGACCTCCACGCCCAATCAGAATAATTTTCAAAGCCGAACATGTTGCCACAACAATTCTTCAAAAATATTTAATATTGAGAAAGGAGCGACCAAAACCAGATGCTTCTGGCGAAATGACTCTCTCACAAGATCGCACCCAGGCACAACGAACCCGTTACAACGAACTGAAAAAAATCTTGGAGGATCGTCGTGCTCGCGGAGAACAGAATCTGAAGATTGTGGATCATCTAGGGGAACCGAAAATTATTCTGTCAAAACCACGTACAATAAATTTAGCACCTCAGCAAGCAGTCAACAGTTCTCAATAAACGCATCTATTCCAGGTATCGCTCACACACATATAGTTGACGTAAGTTTGTTAAATGACATATCTTTATATTACCAAAATGTGCGGGGCATTAACACTAAATTTTGCTTGTTAGTTACATCGCCGGAAATTTTTAATTACGACTTTTTAATTTTTTCCGAAACTTGGCTAAAACCTCAGGTACATTCTGCTGAATTTTTCGATTTAAATTTTTTTAACGTCTACAGAGATGACAGGCTGGATAAAAGTGGTGGGGGTGTACTTATAGCCGCAAAGTTAAGAATCGTTACCGGTTCAATAGATGTAAGCTCTATAATAAGTGCCGTACCTAAAATTAATATCGTGGCTATTAAAGCTATCATTGAGGATATGCCGTTTATTTTAATAGCTACATATATCCCTCCAGATACTACAGTTCAGGAAATCGAATCTTTCTTTGAAGCCACGTCATCTCTATATCCCATCTGGAATTGTAAAACACTAATTGTTGGCGATTTTAATATGCCTAATCTTAAAAATTATGTTACCATGGGGATTGCAGATAGAAAATCATCATTGCTTGTTGCATTTCAAGAACTTCACAATTTAACACAATATAATGATATAGACAACACCAATTACAGATACCTTGATCTTGTTTTGGCAACTTTTCCCTGCGAAGTGTCTTCTAGTGATATCCCTATTCTGCCTGTAGACAAGTATCACCCTCCCCTGTTCTTGCGCTTCGAGTCTCACTTGCCTCAATTATCTTTGAGGCATATAATGCCATTAAACCAAGCTACTAAACGCTATAGGTTCAAAAACAATGATTTTTCTAGTGTCGCTTCTAGTCTTGCCTTGGTTGATTGGTCAACTTTATATTTAGAAAATAACGTTAATGTAGCTCTAGAAAAATTTTACAATATTCTATATGAAATCCTAGACAGGGAGATTGGTACTTGTTCTTCGTCAGGATATACCAATCAATATCCATCCTGGTTTACTAAGAAACATATTCATGACCTACAACTCAAAGAAAAATACAGAAAAAAGTATAAAAGTACTCTCAATGAATACTACCTCAACGCCTTTATGGAACTAAGAGCAGCTACTAAGTCCAATACCCGTATACTGTACGCATCTTATCAGTCGAATATTGAAAATAATATTGTAAACTCACCTTCTACATTTTGGTCGCACATGAATGATTTAAACAGAACATCTAGAATTCCGGGAATAATGCAGTACGAAGGCACTGAGCTCTCTACTCCTCAAGCCATTGTAGATTCTTTCGCACATTTATTTAAAAGCGTTTACAAATCATCTAACTCAGACGTGTGCAATCCTAATAATCCGCGAAATTACCTTGGAGATAGCTTCCAAATACCCCAAGAACAATTATTGTCAAATATGTGCAAATTACCAAACATGCTCACTGCCGGCACTGACCTAATTCCTGGAAGTCTAATAAAAAAAAGTGCTGATTTCCTAATCGATCCGATTCATTTGATTTCTAACCTTGCATTATCTACTGGAGTATTTCCTGATCTTTGGAAGAAGGCGCGCATATGTCCAGTCTTTAAAAAAGGAAATAGATCAGAGGTTACAAATTACAGACCAATTGTCATTCTGCCAAATTTTTCAAAGGTCTTGGAGATGTCACTGTGTGATCTTATCTGGCCTTATGTCACACCAATCTTATCCACTTCTCAGCATGGATTTGTCCCACGACGATCTACAACTTCGAACTTGCTATCTTTTGTACAATTCGTTGAAAATTCTTTGACAAAACATCACCAAGTAGACGTCATATACACGGACATGTCCAAGGCCTTTGACTGCATAAGTCATAGTCTTATTCTTGAAAGAGTAAAAGAACTTGGCGTACCTGGTAAAATTCAAAAATTACTAAATTCCTACTTAGCTGGCCGAGAGCACATAGTACAATACAATGGACATTCATCAGCGCCTTTTATCCCTACCTCCGGGGTCCCTCAGGGCTCTAACCTTGGACCACTGCTATTTATTATATATATAAATGGCGTTGAGGTAGTGTTGAGTGTATTTATTCTTTTCTACGCTGATGATGCTAAACTTTTATATCCTATTGATAATGTAAGAGATTGCATAATATTGCAAAAGAACCTCAACTTATTTGTTAAGTGGTGCGCTGACAACTCACTTGACATCAACGCCTCAAAATGTAAAATAATGTCATTTACACGCAAAACTATGCCTATTTATTTTCAGTATGAGATAGAGGGTTGTGTTCTGGAAAGGGTGAAGTATACGCGAGATCTGGGTATCATAGTTGATGAATCCCTACGTTTCAACATTCACATTGATTACGTAATCAGAGAAGCCAATAGGGCCTTAGGATTTCTAATCAGGTCGTGCCGTTCGTTCAAAAATCCCCTTGCGATTAAGACTTTATTTTATACGATTGTTAGATCTAAACTAGAATACGGAACTGTAATTTGGCAACCATCCGTGAAATACCTCTGTGACTCTATTGATAGATGTCAAAAGAAATTCCTTAAATTTCTTAACTGGAAGGTTAATGGCCAAAGTCTGCCCCCGGGATCAGATTATATCGAGCTCTGTGATAAGTTTGACATGTGTACATTGAAAGATCGTAGAAATGTACAAACTATGATGTTCTTTTTAAAACTAATAAAGGGTTACATTGACTGTCCACATTTATCATCACAAATTCCATGGGCTGTACCCCAATATGATTCTCGTTCAATAACACTACCATTCTACGTCAGAAACTTGGCTCAATGTAAGACACCTATAACTAAAATGTGTGTGTTGACAAATAATTTTTTTAAATCTAATGCGTCGCTTGATTTATTTTATATGTCATTAACTAATCTACGAACTGCTATTGAGGCTTATGTCTAGCCCTACTGATATTTTCTTTAAATAATTATTTCTAAGCTTATTCACCTTCGATTATTGTTATTACTATTCTTACTTAACTCTTAAGATAAGTTATCCTGTAATTGGTCTATGACTGTTGGATAATTAAAAAAATAAAATAAAATAAAAAAATAAAAACGCTCAACTCAATTTGTTGTTAGTTGTTTAAACAACTTTTAATTGCTTATATGTAACTTTAGACTGGAATGAGGTAGAAAAATTTAGCTTTTTGAGAACTTGTCAGGAAAATCAAAAGATTTTTTGTATATTAAGGTATTTTGACAACTTATCCATAATGTTTTTACAATTTTCATTTTTTTGAAATTTTTGTTCAACAAAATATAAATAAATGTACATATTCTCTGATTAACATGAACAAATAGGTTTCAGTCAAAGATCAACATGATCGATGCACTTAATTGTTAATTGTTCAAATAATTTTTCACTGTTGAAATGTAACTTTCAACTAAAAGATTGCAGAAAAGTGCTGTCTTTTGCAAATGTTTAAACAAATTTCATTAGATTTTTTCGTGTTGGCACTTTGCATTACTTTGCAAAGAAAACTATTTTTGACCATATTTCAGTCAAAAGTTACATTTAAAAACTGAAAAGTTGTTTTAACAATTTACAACAAGTTGAATTGACTTTTCTGAATTTTCATATTGTCTAATTAATTTATATAATTGCGAAAGTACCTATACTTTACGATAAAATGTGAAAAAGTACTGTTGAATGAAATACAAATTGTTTAAACAATTGGTAATTTTGTGAGGACGCTGTAATTCGCGTATATTTGATTGAAAATTACACCTTTCAGTCTATCATTTTGAGATATGAGTGGTTTCCCCATTTCATTCACTTTTCTGGGTACTTCACAAAATGAGCCATTCTCCCAAACGAAATTCAAACATTTTTTTTTCTCCAGCCTATTGATCACCTTTCTTCCAAATGATATACAATCATCTGTTTTTGAAACAGTTATGCTTCTCTCATATTAAAGTTATAAACTAAAAAATATCTCTATTTTTCAGTCTTTTTAATTTTAAAATCATTTAAATGGAGAAGCTTAGCCTATTTATTCTGGATCTCTCTAGAGAGAAAAAATGTTTCACGCAGTTTGCTAACGGCAAGAGGCAGTGTCAGCGATGAGCTCGAAAGTGGCCTGGAATTAATGAGCTTTAAACGCTCTGAATTCCGCATTTTCAATTCCCCTTTCCCCTCTACTGCGCCAATAATCAGGGATTCGGTTGGTCTCCCACACTTGGTCGTTATCTTTTTAAATTCCACCTCACTTTGCATTTTTGCATTCACATTTATTTCTAGCCGTATACCAGTAGCCTCTATGAAATAAGAGCCTTAGGTATACGTATAAATGTGTGGGTAATTCTCTATACAAACAGGACACTTTCGTGTACAAGGGATAAATTATTCGATTGTAATAAAATTAATTTAATTATCACAAATCACAATTTAGTAACATTAAGTGTCCAAAAACAAGGTTTGTAGCATGTCCGCGACTAGGGTACAAAGACGAATTTTCAACTAAATAGACGAAACGGTAGTTGAATTATTAAACAAAAAAGATGAATTTTCAAAAAATAGTATAAATGTATAAATTTTTGAGAAAATATATACATCAAACAAAGTAGTTGAATTTGGAACCACATAGTTGAATTTTCAACATACAAAGACGAATTTTCAGTCAAATTGTCGGATTTTCAAACAAAAACGAATGAACTTAAAACAGAGTATTATTTTTAACCAAGTAGTTAAATGCTTAAACCGAATAGACGAATTTTATTGAAAGAAAGTTTTATTTTTAATCAAGAACTTTTCTGCCAAAAAGATGAATTTTCAATCCAAAAAGACGAATTTTCAGCAAAGCAGTTGAATTATCGAACAAAAACGATGAATTTTAAAATAAGTAGTTCAATTTTACACTAAATGTATGAATTTTTGAAAAATTTATATGAATTTTAAATAAAATATTTGAATTTGGAATAACATCGTTGTATGTTTGACCTACAAAGATGAATTTTCAACCATAACAGAAAAGGATTAACTTCAAACACAGTTTAATTTGTAACTAAGTAGTCGAATCTTCAAACCAAGAAGACGAATATTTCAGAAGACAGTTGCATTTTCAATTTAGAACTTTTCTGCCGAAAAGATGAATTTTCAATCCAAAGAGCCGAATTTTAAAAAAAGCAGTTGTTATTTCGAACGAAAAAGATAAGTTTTTAACAAAAAAGCTGAACTTTTGGAAATTAATTAATTTTTCAACAAAATTAGGTGCATTTTTTACAAAATGATTGTATTTTCAACAAAATATGTAGTTGAATTTGAAACCAAATAGTTGAATTTTGGTTGCATTTTTAATCTAGAAGTTTTCTGTGAAAAAGATGAATTTTTCATCCAAAAAAATGATTTTGTTATCGAAAAAGACGAATTTTCAACAAAGCTGTTTGATTTTTGAAAAAAAAAACGAATTCTTAACAAAGATTAGTAACATTTTTGACAAAATAGTTGAATTTCAATTAAAATAATGAACCATAAAAAAAAATTTAACAAAGAAGTTCAGTTTTCAACCAATCACTTGAATATTTAATTATAAGAAAAGATTAATTTTCAGCGAAACAGTTCAATTTTCGAAAAAATAGTTAAACTTTTGGTGAAAACAATTAATCTTCAACATGAAAAGATGAATTTTGAACAAAAAAGGTAATATTTGATATTTCAACCAAAAAATAGTTGATTTAAATTCGAAAACAGTTGAATCTAACCAATACAGATGCATTTTTGATAAAAGACATGAATGTTCTATTAAAAATTTTCAATTAAAAGCCAAACAAATTTTCAACAAAATAGTTAAATTTTCAACCAAAAGCGAAACAAATTTTCAACAAAATAGTTAAATTAGGAATGAATTTTTAACTAAAATGTTGAATCTTCAACTAAAGTAATGAATTTTCCACAAAGTACTTCAACTTTCGACCAAACAGTTGAATTTTCTATCAGATTGTTGTATTTTTGAGCCGAAAGTATGAACTGTCTACAAATCAGTTGAACTTTTAACCAAAGAGTTCCTTTCAAATCGGAACAGATTAAATTCTAACCAGAGTGTTGCATTTTTAACCGAAAAATATTAAATTTATACAGAAAGGAGTGACTTTTAAAACAAAAGTGATGAATTTTCATTAAAATAATAAAATTTGTTAACAAACTAATTATTTCCGTGAAAAAACATACAACTTTTCAATTGGATTTTTACCTTTTCCCAAAGATTTCAAGGTATTTTAAGAGATTCTACAAGATTTCAAGAGATATCCAAAATGGCCAGGGATTTCAAAGAAATTTTTGGGATTTCCAAAGATTTCAAGGGATTACTAATGAACTTTAGAAAATAAATTAAATTAAATTAAAGTTCAAGGGATTCCTTGTGATTCTAAAGATTTCAAGAGATTTTGAGGTATTTCAAAGAATTTCACAAAGATTCAAGTCATTTATACTTTTAAAAATCTACGCATCCTATCAAAACATGATTCACAACAAATTTGTACCTCCTTCTTGGATGAACAAATTTTGTTTATGTCATTTTTTTCGTAGCTCCTGTTATTCGTCTATAAATTTGATTTTTCTATTTTCAATGCTGTTTTTTACGAATAAAACAAAAACTACGCGTCATATCAAAAAGTGAATCATTAGAAATTTGTAGATCATTTTTAGGTGCACAATTTTGGTGGGATGATCTTTTCTCGTATCTTGCATAGTTTGACAGCAAAATGGAATTTTTGATTTTTCATTATTTTTTTGTCCGATCAAAATTTGAATTTTTTATTTTTTGAAAAATTCAAAAAACAGTTATGAAAATATTATAGGGTGTTCAAAAAGCAACGTTTTTCTCCTCCTGACTTTTTTTCATATCGTGCGTTTTTCGGCCTAAAATGTTCATTTTCGTTTGTTTTTTGGAATTTTGAAAATCCTATGACTCCAGTAATTTTTTTTTTATCACGAAAAGTCATTAGGAAATTTTGTTCGTCATTTTGCGTACTACTAATAACCGTACATAGAATTTTCAAATCTTCAAAAAAAGTGGTCTCAAAAATTTTCAAAATGTGCTCACTTTTTGAACTTTTATCCAAAATAGCTGGTTAACGAACTCGTTCTTTCTTTTTAGGCCATAAAAAAGTGTGCCAAAGCTTAATCAAATCTGATCATTTTTTCGAAAGTTATCGTGGCTACAGACAGACAGACTACAGACAGACAGACACCTTGGTAAAAATCGTTTTTTCTGACTCAGGAGGTCTCAAAACGTGGAGATTTGATGAAAACTGACTATGTCAAATTTTACATAAAACCAATACCTTCTCATTAGAATGAGAATGTAAAAATGGATTTTCAAGTTTTCCAAATACAACGAATTCTACGGGATTTGAAGAGATATATAAAAATCAATGAATTTCAAATAATTGTGTAGGGTTCCTAAAGCTTTCTGGGGATTTCTAGAGAACTTTGAAAAATGATTTAAATCTCATTGAATTTCAAGGAATTCTTAACGATTACACAGATTTCAAGCGATTTTAAGGTATTTCAAAAAATTTTGCATGATTTAAAGTATTTTATTAGATCTCCAAGGATTCCAATGGATTTCAAAAGATTTCTAGGCATTTCAACGTTTTTTTTAGAAAACTTTAATAAATAGGTTTAATTCAATTTATATTCAAGGAATTTTATATGCTTTATACTTTACAGAATTAATTATATTTTATTTAATAGGATTTCTACGGATATCAACAATTTAAGGACAGAAGATTAAGATTCATAGAACCTCCAATTATTTCAAAGATTTTCAGGGATTTGACCAATTCCAGTGGATTTTAACAGATTTTACAAGATTACAGAGATTTTAATGGACTGAAAAATATTTTTAAATGTAAATTGTCATGTGAGATTGTGAATGGTCCAAAATAAACCGTTCCTTTGTAGTTTCTCCACGTTTTACATTATGTTCTTTAATATTTTTGTATCATTTATTCTAATGTTGATTATCCTATGATTTTTTCTATATAATGATTTCCAACGATGAATTTCCTATAATCAATTGAATCTTTTGCAATGCCATTCAATCTTGCAATCTAGTGTACACAGCCCTGCTGGAAGTAGAAAGATTGAAAAAGGTAGAAGTTGGGGACAGGAAAAGAGAGAACTACTATCTTTCTCAATGGGTCACTTTGCCTCCTTAAAACACTATCTTTTCCCTTCCCCAATCTCAATAATTTTCTATCTCTTTATGTACCTTTCGGGACTGAAAACTCTTATATTTTTGTATCCCTTAGTCTATTTACCTATTACGATTTTCAATCTTTTTCAATCTCTTTCTCTATCTTTCGTGAACAAAACTCTTTAATATAAATTTGAATATTTTTCTATCTCTTTTTCTATCTTTCGCGATTGGTTACTCTTATCTTTTTCTATCGCTCAGTCTATCTCTTCCTACGAATTTAATCCTTTTCTATTTCTTTTTTGTCTTTCATAACCGCGGACTCTTATCCTTTCTATGCTCCATTCTATCTCGTTAATATAAATTTGAATCTTTATCTCTTTGCCTATATTCTACTAGAAATTTCAATCCTTTTCTATCTCTTTCTCTATAGATTTCGAGACCCTGGACTCTTATATATTCTTCTATCCTTTAGTCTATTTATCTATTACGAATTTCGATCTTATTTCATCTCTTTCTCTGTCTTTCGTAACCGAGGACCCTTTTCTTTCACAACGAAAAATTGGGGAATTTATTGAACAAATTGAGATAACAAAACAAATAGAAAAAGATAGACGTATGATAGGAAGGGATAAATAAGAGGAGGTTGAACAAGATAGACGGTAATGTAGATTGCCAGAGAAATAGAAAAAGATTTACATAAATAGAAAAAGGACATAGTGAAAAAGACATTGAGAAAGATAGACATCATTTCAGATTCGAAAACAGATAGAGAAAGATAAACGTTGATAGACATATGATACAATGAGATAGGGAAGAGGATGTTGGAAAAGATAGACGTGAATTTATATTGACAGAGAGACAGTAAAAGATTGACGTGGATAACTGAAGGATAGGATAAGATAGAGAAGAGGATATTCACTATGATAGAAGTGTATTTAGATTAGTGAGGAGATAGAAAAAGATAGGCGTAGATTGAAGAGGAGATTGAAAGAGATATACCGGAATGTAGATTGACAGAGAGATAGAAAAAGATTGACATGAATAGAAAAATGATATGAGATATAGAAGAGGGGATTGAAAAAGATAGACGTGAATTTAGATTAACAAAAAGATAGAAAAGGATAGACGTAGAATAGGATGAGATAAAGAAAAAGAGATTGAAAAAGATAAACGGAAATATAGATTGACAGAGAGATAGAAAAATATTGACGTGCATAGATAGAGGATAGGATGAGATAAAAAAGACGGTATTGAAAAAGATAGACGTGAATACAGATTGATAAAGAGATAGAATGGGATACATTTTCTCTATCTCTTCCCATCAGAAAGATTAAAAATTATTCAAAAAGCTAGGATCTGTATTTTTTAACTTCCAGCAGGGCAAAAATCCGATGAATATTCTTTGACGTCTATGGAAATCGTGGAAATTTAAATATTGATGTCGTACTTCTTTACCCAGCAACTGCATTTTTCAGACATTTGAGACACATGGGAGCATTATGTATTTCCGTGCAAATAATTCGTGCCAAAAGAAAAGAATCGAGGAATGGAAACCCATCACCCTGGGTCGATGCCCATGGGCATTTGGACGATTTCCATGAAACAGCTGAAAAATAAAATTTAGTGGCTTTTATTATAGACCTCACGGCCTGAAATTCTCTGAAAACAGAGAAAATAGGGCGATTTTGTACGAAAATAAGAAAAATAAATTCCTTTAAATGAAAATAATTTGAGTAATAATTTATCAGATTTAATGTCGAAATATGTCACTTTATCAACAAAATTGTTAAATTTTCAACAAAAAAATAGGATTTTTCTATTGGAATAAATTAATTTTTTACAAAAAAATTTAGTTTTCACAAAAGAGTTACATTTTCCATAAAATTGTTTGATTTTCCAATCAAAGAGACGATTTTTACCCAAAGAAGTTGAACTTTCAACCAAAAAGTTTATTATTAACCTGATAGTTGATTTTTCTACCAAAAAGGATAGATTTTCTACGAGAAGAGATGAATTTTAAACAAAAGTGTCGAGTTTTTAAGTGGAAGAATCAAATTTTGTTAGAAAACGTATGAATTTTAACCCAAAAAGTTCAATTTTAACAAAATAGTTCATTTTCAACCATGAAAGAATAATGTTAACCACCAGACGAATTCTCCACAAAATATTTGATTTTTCATCACGGAAATATGAATTTAAAAAAAAAAGTTAGTTTTTAACAAAATTGCTGAATTTCCTATAAAATAGTTTTAATTTTCAAGCCAAAAAGACCAATAACGGTGAATTCTTAACGAAAAATGTAATAGTTGATATTTCAACCGAAAAAGACCAATTTTCAATTAAATAGTTAAATCCTCAACCAACACTGATTAAATCTTCACCATACACTTGTATTTTTAACTAAAAATGAATAAATTTTCAAATCAAAGGGACAAATTTTCAACTAAGGAAAACTTTTCAGTCAAAAAAGAAGAAATTTTTAAACAAATTGTAGATTTTTAAGTCAAAAAGACTATATTTGTACAAAACAGTTCAATTTAAAAAAAAGGAGAATAAATTCTCATTGAAAAATAATCGTAGTAGTTGATATTCCAACAAAAAGGATTTTTTATTTTGAATAAAAAAAATTAATTCAACTGAAGAAGACGAAAAAAAAATGTTTACCAAAGATAAATTTTTGAACCAAAAAGACAAATTTTCAGTAAAAGAGTTTAGTTTTCAACCAAGAAATTTTTTTAACCTGAACAAAAAAAATGGCAACTACATTGTCGAATTGTGAAACAATGGAGGCGTATTTTCAACCAAATAACCAAATTTTGAACCAAAAAGAAGAATTCTCAACTAAAAATGTAATAGTACACTTTTCAATTAACAAAAAATAACTCTCGTAAAGTTTTAAAGGCTTATCCTATTTATTTCTGTTAATTTAGATTACATTTAAGTGAAGAAACAAGAAAAAGAGGAAGATTCATGAACAGATTAAAAAAAGGATTTCTTTATGCCAAGGGGAAATGAGAGGGAATAGGGGAATTGAAATTATTGTGACAACATACACTCAACTCCAGATATGACTCCCGGTCTACTCTATTCCTAGAACTGATGGCCTTTGCAGTTCCATGATGAGAGGAGCCGCAGGGCGAAAGAGAGAACGTGCTTATTCAAGCGTGACAAACAGCTCGAGGGCCGTACTCTCAGCACGCTAGTGAACTCAGGTTGCGTCATGCGTCAAAATACACCAGAAATGATTCCAGCGGCCCTGCCTGTTTAAGTTTGGATTCCTGCAATTTAGTATTAGGTTAAAAAAAAAGCCATGCCCCAAACCGGTCTTATATCGGGAGATGAGTGTAGTAGAAAGACCGAGATATCAATGGGCATTTGTGAGGAAAACTATGTGACCTGCTTCCTTTAAAACATTAAATTTCAATTTCTAACTTTCGGAATTTTCAGACTTGGAAATTTCTGGTGTGAAGTCCAGTCTGGACTTAGATACTCACTATATATAGGTTTCATTCTTCCATATATCTTCCTATCTCGGAGCCATGGTTTGCAAAAAAGTCGAAGTCCACCTTTACATCCTTCGGGCGACTTCTCACTCCACTTGGCAAGCACGTTGGATCACGAGAGATTTGTGTACGTAAGGAGTGCGAATAAAGCAGAGAGGTTTTTGAGGAAGATGGGCCAGAAAAAGTATCGCAGACGCAAACTTTATTTTCCAATAGTGCCCGACCACTGTCAATTTCATATTGCAGCACGAGAGAATGAAATGCATTGAAAAGGAAGGGTAAAACTATTTGGCACAAAGATAAAGTGGAGAAAGTTTGTATTGGTTAACTGAGTGAAAAAATTCGAGGAAAAATGTGGAGGAACTTTCAGCTCCATATATGATTTTGTGAAATGTACTGTTGCATTGTGTGACAGGAAATTATTCCAGTCCATGATGGACTGGAATAATTTAATTATCAAATTTCATTAACTCAACCATCCGTAGACGTCAAGATGACAATTTTCATCGTGAAGTCACGCGCGGGAATTAAAATACTCGACCACGAACAAAGCGAAAGAGCGTCACTTTCCGTCGGAATCTCGTCGAAAGACATTGTATCGTGAATTTTGTCGGGGGTCGGATTCCACCGTTGTAGACAATGTCACTAATCATATTAATCGTCGAACCACGGCGATCATTATTACCGATTTTATTGGATTAATTCGAAGGAATATTGACGTTGTATTGAAGACTGTACGTACAAATTTATATAAAATGGTTATTTCTGGAATTTTGCTTATAGTCTCTCAAAATTATTATGGGTCTTCCTAATGGATCCTTCCTGCTTATTTGTCTCTGCTCTTATTCACTCTAATTGTTTTCCTTTCTGATTAGGATACGACCAGCTGGCGCTCAACATATTTTATTTCATTTGTAAATTTATTTATTCGAGCCTTGGCGGCCCCGACCCAAGCTGCGCCAAGTGAAGGGACGAATTTTGTCAGTTAGTACAAATTCAACTGTTATTTAACTATCTAAAATTTCGACAAAATTTTATCCTGTCTCAATTGTTTGTACTTATAAAAATCAAGACTTAGGTAAAAAGTGTACAGAGAGCCAGGTAAATAAACCAATTTTCCTTTTGAATTCTACAATGCCTCTACGTTTCGAAATCGTTTTCCTTGTAGAAGATATTCAAATTTATAAAATAGCTAGAAATCACAGGTAGCCAGGTCGGGACTGTGTGGGAGCTTCCGAAGTTGTGTGGGGCCTTCTTTCACCAGAAATTTCTGAATGAGCTGCGATGAAGGGCGGTGCATCAATTCCGTAGTCTTTTTTTAGGGATGTATGGGGGTAGGTTAACGAATTTTGTATGCTTCATTTCATGAAAGCCCCCCCCCGGGGGGGGGTCGAAACCATTCTTGAAGTAAGATATTTTCAAGTCTACGAATCACGAAAATATAAAAGATAAAAAGATTTTGTTGTAAAAAGCTCTTTTTCAGCGCAATCTAGTGCATACTGTAGTACCTAGTTAGTTGAATGTAAAAAAATGTACGTTCTTTTGTTGATAATTGTAACAGTATTACTTGCGATTTACATTATCATATAAGCAGTACACAGTAATTTTAGTATCAATATTAACTGTAATAATTATAAACCGAAGAAATAATAATAAATTAATAAACAAATATGGGGTCATCAACAAATTACGTAAGGTTTTTCCTACAATGTTCAACCCCTCATGTGAAAACTGTGACATTTTTCCGGACCCCCCTCCCCCCTAAATCTTACGAAGATTTTATAAACTTAGAAAATGTGTGAATAACAGTAACTATTTAGTTTTAAACGTACAATTGTATAGTTCGTTGAGAATTAAAATGATGCGTAATACGATACTTTATTTTTAAAACAAAATTTCCAGTTTTCCAATATTTTTAAAGTAGTGAAAATGAACTAGGGTATTTTAACTTTTATTCTGTACTGTATTAATTATCGAAATTACTATTTTTTATCACAGGCTGCACAGTCACCCTTTTGGGTGGAAAATTCAACTGTTTTAATGAAAATTCGTCTTTTCGACATGGAATTTCAACAATTTGCTCGAAATTATTGTTCTTTTTTGGTTTCAAAATGCATCTTGTTTTGCAGAAATTTCATCTTTTTGATAAAAACTGCAACTTTCTGGTTAAAAATTAATCGATTTCGCTTGACAAATTATATTTTCGGGTTGCAAATTCAACTGAATGGTAGAAAATTCGTATGCTTGGCTAGAAAATTCAACAATTTGGAAGAAACTCAACCATTTGGTCGAAAGTGGAACTTCTACATTATTTGTTTTTGTTTATTTGCAGATTCACCATTTTAGTTATGAATTAATTTCTTTGATTGAAAATCTAACTATTTTGTTGATAATTTGTTTTTCCTTGGTTAAAAATTACCTTTTCAAATGAAAATTCAACTATTCCATTTTGCCTTGAAAATTGATCTCTTTGAGTTGAAACTTTTCTTTTTTTCGGAAATACATATATTTTGTTAAAAGTTCTACCATCGAATAAAAAATTGATCGTCATGTTTGAAAATTCAACTATTTGGTTTGAAAATTTATATATTTTATTAAAAAATCTACTTTTTTGTTAGGAAATTAATTCTTTTGGTCGAAACTGGAACTATTTTGTTGAAAATTCGTCATTTTCGGTAGAAAATACATTTTTTTTTTGGTCAAGAATGCAAATCAGTCGTTTAAAATTAACCTTCTCAAATTGAGGATTCAA
Organism: Andricus curvator; assembly: GCA_932195095.1. NCBI lineage: Eukaryota > Metazoa > Arthropoda > Insecta > Hymenoptera > Cynipidae > Andricus > Andricus curvator. The sequence goes on from CAKNYM010041700.1 coordinate 66,619, forward strand.
GTATTTTGTTGAACATTCGTCTTTGTTGCTTTGAAATTCAATTGTTTCTGATTCAAAATAAAAATCTTTTTTTAGTGTAATATCAGCTATTACCGTTTTTGTTGGTAATACATTTTTTTTTAGTTTGAAAATTTAACTCATTGGTTTAAAGTTGAACTACTTTCTTTATCATTCATTTTTTTGGTAACCGATTTATAACACTAGTTTACAGCCTTTTTGCACACCATATCTTACTATGATTTTCCCATGTATTTTGGCCCACTAAACACGAAAATCACACTCAAAAATTTGTTATGGAAGCGTTTTCAAGATATCAATCTTCAATTATTTTTTTTTAATTTTCAGTGTTTTCCGACGTTTTTGAGTATATCTTGAGTTCTATTTGACCGATTTTCCTAAACAAGCACTCAAATTGAAGGTAACTGAATCCTCTACAACATTCTAGTCTAAAGTTTTCAGATCAGTCCAGTAGTTCACATGCTAGCGATTTCAATAAGTTGGCTAATATTTGCGATTTTTATTCTTCCCATGACGATATGTTAATTGTCGACCTCGATTTTTGCGAAAAAATACAACGTGTCCAATTTATTAAAATCGCTAGCATCTGAACTACTGGGCCGATCTGAAAACTTTAGAATAGAAAGTTGTACAGGATTCAGTTGCCTTGAATTTAAGTGCTCATTTAGGAAAATCAGTCAGTTAGAACTCGATATATATTCAAAAACATCGGAACAACTCTAAAAATTAAAAAAAAATTTCAAGCATTGATATCTCGAAAACGCTTCCATAAAAAAAATGTGTGTGTATGATTTTCGTGTTTAGTGGGCTAAAATACATACAAAAATCATATCCAGATGTGGAGGGCAGAAACAAATTTTAATTTTGTGAACTAGTGTAATTTTAGTTTAAAATGTATCCCTTTGTTTCAAACTTAAACTAATTTCATGAAAATTTCTTCTTCGGTTTAAAATGTATTTTTTTAGCAGAAAACTCAACTATTTTGTTGCCAGTTCAACTGCTTGGTTGAAAATTAACCTAATTGTTGAAAATTCAAATGCTTTGTAGAAAATTCGACTTTTTTGCCCAAAAATTCAACAACTTGGTAGAAAATGTAACTGTTTTCGAGAAAATTTACTGCTTTTGAATTGAAAATTCATTTTCTTAACTCTTAGCTAGCAGCCTGAGATCAGATTGACTCTAAACCGATTTCACCTCAATTTGAAACTATTTATGACATGAAAATGTTGCTTATTTTGTTCAAATTTCGAATTTTCAAGTTTCAAATTTTTCAAATTTTTGTCAAACATTTTTTTTGCGCATCTTCTAATTTTTTTTTTTAGTAAATATCAAATTTAAACAAAACAATCCATAGCACCTTTTGAAGGGAGTATCAGGAAATATTTAGGAATTTTCGCGTGTCAATATAAACGATTGGCCCTTTACAGCAAGCATTTTTATGCCTGGGGTCAATTTGACCCCAGTGTGCCAGCTATGTTAAGTTCAAATATAGGGTGCCAGCTGAGGGTTAATCAAAATTTAACTATTCGATTTTGGGGTAAAAAGCTGATCTTTCTTAGATTAAATGTTGACTAATTATCATAAATTTAAATTTCAACTAATTGGTAAAAAATTGATAAAATTTGTTGACATTTCAACTATTTGTTGAAAAATGTATGTATTTTTTTGATAATTCATCCTCTTTCATTGAAAATTCAACTACTAGTCAAAGAACACCTAAAGTAAAAGTAAAGTAAAACCTAAGTTAAAGAACACCTACTCATAAGTCAACTCATAAGTAATGGTCAGATTTGACAAAACCCTTCCTCCATCCAAATCATCTTTCGCTGTTTTTATTTGACCCCTGAATGAATTTATGACAAAAACTTAGTCAGTAAAAATTACGTAACATAGGGGTGAGTGTCAAAACTAACAGACCCTTAAAAAAGGGGTTACTGCTATCGGCGCAAAAATTATAGGCCTTTGAAGCTTAACAACTCAGCCAAAAAAAGACAAGAGTAATAAGTAAATAGTAATTTGAAACCTGAAAGTGTTCCACGTAAATGAGCTTGAAGACGTTGGATGTAAAAAATTTGTTGTGCATTGCAGACTAAAAAATGTAAAAAAACTAAGGAATTTCGGGCACATTTAAAAAGAGTCAAGTTTAGACCATTATTTCTTCTGGAAGAGGCAATGGGAAAAATTTGGAAAAATTCATGAATATGAGAAAAACATTTGTGAACAAATTGCAGTTCAAAAATTTGAGAAATAATAAGAATTGTTGCTTGAAATGACAGAAATGTACAACTATACTATCTGCAGTTCTAATGAAGATATTAAAGCGATTCAAACTCCAAACTGTAATGGATAGGCTCTGTAATTATTTGCAATCTCCCGTAAGGATGTGATTGTTTTATTTTTGGCGAAAATCGAGATATTTTTGGACATTTTTGTTGTTGTAAAGTAAGTGTTAGTAACCAGCGGGGGTGTATTTTTTGCTGCCGGTCAGGAGAGGCGTCAATGTCTGAGCAAGAGTTCGGAAGCGCGGCTCAAAGAAAGGCACTAGCGGTCGGCAGCAAAAAAAGGCACCCGCTCTGCTTTCTGACACTTGCTTTCCAACCGAAAAAAATGTCTAAAAATATAGCGATTTTATCCAAAAATAAAACAATCACATCCTTCTGAGAGATTGTACATAATTACAGAACCTATCCGTTACAGTTTGGAGTTTGAATCGCTTTAATATCTACATCAGAACTGAAGATAGTATAGTTGTACATTTTTGTAATTTTAAGCAACATTTTTTATCATTTCTTGAATTTGTCAATTGCAATTTGTTCACAAATGTTTCTCTCATATTCATGAATTTTTTCAGATTTTTTCCATTGCCTCTTGTATAAGAAATAATGCTCTAAACTTGACTCTTCTTAAATGTGCCCGAAATTCCTTACTTACGTGGAACACTTTCAGATTTCAAATGACTAATTACTTATTACTCTAACTTTTTTCTTTGCTGAGTTGTTCAGCTTCAAAGGCAGATGCCTATAATTTTTGCGCCGATAGTAGGTAAAAATTTCAGAAAAAAACTTTACGTAATTTATGCCGGCCCTTCAGGAAGAGTTCGAGTATTTGGAGGACCTCTTGGATTTAGTAGCCTCTCAAACAATGGACTACAGCATTATGGAATAACAAAACCTATCCACTTGAAAAATGCAGCTTATAAAACCTAAATACCTGAGCTCTAAGGTATTCAGCACACTGTTTCGTCGGTATTTCCGGTAAGCGGGTGTTACCTTGTGTCGGACTAATTCGAAACTACATATTTAATCCTGGACAAAGTCAGGGTTGCCCGGGCAACCGACAACACAAAGAACCCACTAGCCGCGAGGGAGTTGAACCTCGCAATGCACCGTGCTGGAATCACGAGTGGATGTGGATGGTGGAATAGGACGGCTGCAGAAATTTACCTGGTTCCCGGTGATGGTGAGTCGTATGGACTCTAAGTGCACGCAGAGTGAAGAAGCAGAGCCGGGAGCTCTTCAGCAACCTTACCCACAACCCTCCTCTTTTCAGTCCTACCGTCTTTCTTTGCCTCTAATATTCCGTCTCTCTTGGACCCATTTTGAGAGATGCACGAGCCTGATGTCTGGTCGAGTCCCGTAGGTGAATCGCACACATACAGAGGTTGTATGGGATGTGTGGACTCTGGAGTATAGAAGTCCTCATCGCGAAGTTGGTACACCCGCATCTTCTATACTCTATAGCTATGCACTTCTGCGAAGAGTTACATGGGTTTAATCTTCCCTCAATAGGGCCCGGCAATCTGGCGAGGATGACCAGCCAGACTCTGCTATCTCTCTCTGATGTTGCGAAGGTCGGAGATATGGTCCACCTCATCCTCCTTGTCTGCCTCCTCTAACTCTCGCACCGCTTGACCCAACGGAAATTATGATATCATTCGACGGAGCTTAACCGCTTAATCATTTTGGCTCGCGCGATTCACTCGCATATCTGGAATATGGCTTATTAAATTCTATACTACTTGGAAGCAGTATCTCTATATAATAATCTCTTATCTTTATTTATTTATATAATACGAAATTCAGTCATCTCCGTATGCAACTTTTCTCCCATCTTATATCCTAGTTCCTTATTATGCCATTTTGATATGGTAGGATATATTAGATTAATCTAGATTTCCCGTGTTATTCATTTCAATAACACTTTTGTTCCGCAAAACTCGTCAGACCCAGGTCGCTGATCAATCTATCAAGCAATTACCCCACGCGAAGAGCTTCACAATGTCATCATGTGTCGTAGATCACACAAAAATACGCCATTTTGAAAAAAACATATTAGTCGAATATTCAACTATAGAAGATAAATCTTTAACGAAACGTGGAATAGATGAATTTTTAACCCAAATACACGAGTTTTCAAGAAAAAAATTACATTTTCAATTTGTAAAGACTTTTCAGTCAAGAAAGCAAAAAAAAAGTCAAAAAGTCAAATTTTTAGCCAAAAGCAGGACGTTTAACAAAATTGTTGAATTTTCAAAAAAATAATTAAATTAACCTCAACTTTAGTTTATCGAAAATTCACAGACTCTTTCAGGTTTTTCCTGAGATTTCCGGACTTTGCCTGACCGGTCGCGGTGTACAGTGGGGAAAAAAATGACTTTTTTGGTTCAAAATAACGTACAGCCCACAAATATTGACCGATTTGGACAAAAAAAATTGAAAGAAAGCTGATAAGATGTCTAAGAGAGTGGTCTAGCATGATTCTGAAAATAGGTTTTCAATTATTCTAGAATAAAACAAATATGACAAAAAAATCGCCATTTTTTCTATTTGACGTTCCCGGTGCACGTCAATAACAGGAAAATTGTTGAAATCGCCTAAATTTCATAGAGTAACATTAGTTAAAGATGTTTAAATATTATATGATGAACAATAAAATTTTTTATGAACAAATGATTTGTTGAAAAAATGTTTTCTACGATTTTCCATAATTTGCCGTTTTTTGAAATTGAATTACAAGAAATTTGGATAAAAACAATATAATGATGAAGAAATTTCTTCCTGAGATTATTTTTGTTAATATTATGAACAAATTCAATAAACAAATGCATCAATCAGACAATTTTCGACAGAAAAATTCATAATTTTTTTATCAATTTTATGATTTTTTTAAACAAATTTAATGAAAAAATGCATTACTAGGGCATCTGTCGACGGAAAAATGCTTTTTTTCGATATCAGACTTTTTAATTTTGATCTTTATAATGAATTCAATAAAATTCATGATTAGGTGATGCATTTAATGATTGTTTTAAACAAATGTAACAAACAAATGCATAATTTGGGCATCTGTGGACGGAAAAATTCGTTTTATTCGATGTCAGTCTTTTTAATTGGGAACTTCATGATAATTTCAGCAAAACTCATAATTGGTTGCTGAATTTTATATTTTTCTAAAAACAAATTTAATGAACAAGTGCATTATTCGGGCATCGGTCGAAGGAATTTTTTTTTCCCCGATGTCAGTCTTTTTAATTAGGAACTTAATGATAATTTTATTATCGCTCATACTTAGTTGATAGATTCGATGATGTTTTAAACAAATTTAATAAGCATATGCAATATTTGGGTATTTGTCGACGAAAAAGTTTTTTTTTTAAATATCAGTCCTTTCAGTTTAAGTTTCTCGAAATTTTTCCTTCGACAGATGCCCCAATAATGCATTTGTTTATTTTATTTATTCCACAAAATTATAAAATTGATCAAATAATTATGAATGTTGCTGAAATTATCATGAAGTTCCTAAATTTAAAAAGTTGACATCGAAAAAAACGAATTTTTCTGTCGACAAATGCCGGAAGAATGCATTTATTTATCAAATTTTAAAAAAAAAATCATAAGATTAATCAACAAATTATGAATTTTGTTAAAATTACCATAAAGTTCATAATTAAAAAAATTGACATAAAAAACAATTCTTTCTGTTGAACAATGCCTGATTAATGCATTTGTTTATTTAATTTCTTAAAAATATTAACAATAACAATCACAAGAAGAAATTTTTTCATCATTATATTGTTTTTATCCAAATTTTTCGCAATATAACTTAAAAAAACGTCAAATTATGGAAAATCATAGAAAACATTCTTTCAAAAAATAATTTGTTTATAAAAAATTGTGTTCATTATTATATAATATTGAAACATCTTTAACTAATGTTACTTCATGAAATTTAGACGATTCCAACCAATTTTCTGTCATAGACGACCACCGGGAACGAAAAATAGAAAAAATGACCATTTTTTTCGTCATATTTGTTTATTTAAGAAAAAATCGGAAGCCTGATTTAAAAATCAGGCTTGACAACTCTCTCAGAAATCTTATCAGCTTTTTTAAAAATTTGTTCGTCCTTTTTTTCGCTCTGTGCACCGGTCAAGCAAAGTCCGGAAACCTTTGGAAAATCCTGAAAGAGTCTGTGAATTTTCGATAAACTGAAGTTGAAGTTAATTTAATTATTTTGTTGAAAATTCAACAATTTTGTTAAACGTCCTGCTTTCTGTCTGAAAATATAACTTTTTGACTTTTTTTTGCTTCCTTGACTGAAAAGTCTTTCTTGGTTGAAAATTCAACTTTTTCCTTGAAATCTCGCGTATTTGGTTCAAAAATGCATCTATTCCATGTTTCGTTGAAAATTGATCTTCTATAGTTGAATATTCGACTAATATGTTTCTTTTAATAATTACGTTTTTTGTGTGATTACATGATGATCACACATGATGACTTTGTGAAGCTCTTTGCGTGGGGTGATTGCTCGGGGGATTGATCAGCGACCTGGGTCTGAAGAGTTTTGTAGAACAAAAGTGTTTTTGAAATAAAAAACACGGGAAACACTTGAAAATTCGTTATTTTTCATTGAAAAGGAACTTTTGTAACTGAAAATTTCACCATGCCATTTTTTTTTTACTAATCATCCCAAATTTCGAGAAAATAAGACTTGGTGTGATAAAAATTGAAATTTTTTTGTTGAAAATCAATCTTCTTGTTTCAAAATTAATTTGTTGGTTTGAAGGTTCATTTCTTTGGCCAAACATTTACCCATTTTGTTCGAAAATTTATGTATTTTGTTGAAAATTCGAATTTTTTTATAGAAAACTAATTTCAGTAGTTCAAACTTCATGTTTTTTGTTAAAAATTATTGTTCTTGGTTGAAACTTTACCTATTAGTCCAAAATTCATCTCTTTTTATTGAAAATTCAACTATTCAATTTTTTTATTCCATTTATTTATTTTTATTGAATATTCCACTATTTGATTGAAAATTCACGTATTTTTTTGAAAATTCTTATTTTTGGTAGTAAAATAATCTCAATAATTAAAACTTAATTTCTTTTACTTGAAAATTTATTTTTGACTGCAAATTTAACTTTTCTAATTTTGGTTTGAGAATTGATCTTTTTTGTTAGAATGTCCATTAATTTGGTAGAAAAGTTGTTTTTTTGGTACTAAATTCATATTCTAGGTTGAAAATTCAACTATTTGATCATAAACGCATTTATTTGGTTGAAAATTTATTGTTTGAATTAAAAATTAATTCATTTCGTTGAAAATTGAACTATTTTGTTTAAAATCCGTTCTTCTTTGAAAATTTACCTTTTATGAGTTTTTGTGTATGGAATGGCGGTTTTTGATTTATTTGGTTTAATCCAAAAAGGGTTATCCATAGATGTGGAAAAATTCACCTCTATCTGCGATGGGTTTCAAGCCCATCAAGAAATACAAATTTCCAACAAAATACACGACATTTCAACTAAACAAAATTTAAGTTTAAAAATCTTATTTGAAAAAAAACAAAGTTCCAACAAAATAGTTAAATTTTCAACAAAATATTTGCATTTTCAATCACAAAGATTACTTTTACAACAGAAAATCCGAATTTTTAACAAAATACGTGAAGTTTTAACAAAATAGTTAAGTTTTCAACTAAAAAATATCAATTTTCAACTAGAAATATAAAATTGAAATTTTTAATAACCATTCTAGGTTTAGAGTAAGTAGTAAGTAGTTTAGTTGAAGTAGTTTGGTCTCAAAATCAATCTGTTTTAATTGAAAATTGTATTATCCCATTCTGTTTCAAAAGTGATATTTTTGTGTTGAAGACTCAACTATTTGGTTGGACATTCGCGTATTTTGTAAAAAAATCATCTTTTTTGTTATAATGTGATCTTTTTGGTTGAAAATTCAACTCTTTGGTTGAAAATTCAACAGCTTCCTTACAAATCTGTTGTTTGTTTCTTTGAAGATTACATTCTTTAACCTAAAATTTATCTTTTTCACTTGAAACTTTCTGTATTTTGTTGAAAATTGGTTTACCCTGGTGGAAAATTAATCTTTTTGGTTGAAACTTCTTGATTTTTGTTGAAATATTAACTATTTGGTTGCGAGCTTATTTTTGTTCATTGAAAATGCCATACCTCTGAGTTGTAGTGTATGCGGATTTAATTTTTTTTTTCAAATACAAATTTTGCAGTAAGCTTTTATTAAACCCTCTTCAGCAAATTCCCTTCCGGAGTTTGTGAGTGGTCCCTTATAGACTTTTTTATGAGATGAATTCAGAAACAAACCTTTTTTTGCATTTACATTATTGATCTTCTAGGTATAAGGTTGTTTTTATTCCTAAAAGAAAAATTTACAACGGAATCCTTTTTTGTTGGAACTGCTTTGTACATTTAATTATCAACTTATTATTTGTTTCGATTTGGAGATTTCAAATTTCAAATGCTTCTAAAATTCAGTAGATCATATATTGGATATACTAAAACCATTTTCAGCTCTAACTCAATTAAAAAAGGCAAAAAAAAGTGTATCTCTTTAATTCTCATTTCCACATTTCAGTACTTTAATCCAATTAAATTTAACAGTCCCTCCTCGAAACAGCCATGCCAGACCATATTTCACCCTTATATATTTTTGAACGTTTTATTTATACAGGGAAAACTATGAAAGAGTAGGTCACTTATGAGAGTAGGTCATTTGAATTTATTGGAATATTAAAAAAAATGTATTCTTTAAACCTTGGCCACAATATTTGGCATAATATTTCACACATCTGGGAAAAGTTTAATGGAGATATGAGAAGGAATAAATCTGAGAGATTAGAAAAAAATATTTTGAGTATTATATGTATTACATGACTCTCATATTAAAATGTTGAACAATTCAAGTCATTTTTTTCCTTTCGAGTTTTTATGTTAGCATGAATTAATACATTATTTTGCGTCGTCTACTGAAATATTATACAATTCTGTGCAGTATTAAAGAAAGAAAAAAAAAACGAAATAGGTTTATTTTTTACTCTCTCAATTTCACAGCTAAAATACTCCACTCAAGTCGAGAAATTTAGAAGCAGGGCTTCAAACATACATGTACGAAATAATGATCAAAATCAGTGTGGAATATGCGAAGATTTAAGTTCACAGTGTAATGCATTCTATTTGAAAATTAAATTTTACAACCTTTTCAATAATTAATGTTTCGTATGTGTATCTTCATAACCCTGATACTAAATCTTTCAAAATATATGATCGAAACATGAGTTGAACACAATGTGGCTTATAATTTCCACGTCATTATGTGTTGATTTGTGAATTTGAGGTTGATTTTCGTTCTGTGTGTGACGTGCTTATGTTTGTTTTTTTTATTAAGAAATAAATCTCAAAAATCTTATAATACCGTTTCCATTAATTTGGACCATATTTCTGTGAATTTAGGTACTTTAGCGAATAGAATGCCATAACCTACTAATTGTTGGAGAAAAGCATATTAAATATATGACAACTTTATAAATGCGCCAATATTTGAATAAAAAAGCTTTCTTATCCCTTGGAACGCTACTTCTATACAAATTTAGTGTTGACTCTATTATTATATCATTAAGCCCCTTTCGGGGTAGGCGTGACTCGCTCGGTGAGGTGAGGTGTAATCTGAGGAAGCAGGTATATATATTTTTTTAATTGTTCTAGAATTCTCGTGTTATTTATTCAAATAATACGTTTCTTCCGCAACACTGCTCCGACCCAGGTTGCTGATCAATCTCTCTAGCGATCACCCCAAGTGAAGAGCCTCACAAAATTATTATGTATGGTTCTCCACTTGGGGCCATTAGTATCCAAGGTCTTTGTTTCAGGCGTCATTCATCCTACTGATATACTTTTTATAAACTATTTGTCACCACACTTTTATGTCCTGGCACACTGAGAAAAAGATCTGTTTGAATCAAATATATTATGTTTGAATCAAACATATTCTTTCTTTGTTATACAGTCAAACATATATATGTTTGATTCAAACAAATTTTTTGGTTGAATATATATTTTTGATTTGAATATATATTTTGTTTGAATGAAAGAAACCTCTTGTTTAAATTAAACATTTCTCTATGTTAAATTAATCGCAGATTTTGTTCGATTTAAATAAATTTTTTTTTTTGAGTTAAAAAAGGAATTTGTTACTTTCAATAAAATTATTTGCTTGTTTCAATATCAAACGTTTTGTTAAAGCGGGTATTTGGAGCATGCGTGCTGTATTATTATTTATATTGCATTTATATATTGCATTTATTTATTTAATTAAGCCTTAAATCTTTTTCATAGGGTTAAAAATATAGCAAGAAAATAACTTTTCTTCAAAATTTTCGAATAAATCGGTGGGTAGGTCCCAGGTTTCCAGCAATTTTCGCAATACAAACACTTCCATTTCTCTTACATATATGTCTGAATTTACGCGAAAATAAAACTGGCGACGGTCTGGAATTGGTGGAAAATCAACCCTTTTCCAGCTGGCCCAATGAAACTTCCAAATTTTCAAGGCTTCACTTAGCTTACACATTCCGAGCAAACACGCTGATACATTCAACGATTCACTACCATTTTGAATGTCTAAAGCTAAGTGGCACTGCAGTGCCCCGAAACTAACGCGGATGAATGAAGAACTATTATTTGTTTGAATCAAATAAATACGTTCTTTAATTTAAGTATAAAACGTTTAAACAAAATTTTTGTTTGACTTAATGAAATCGTTTATTTGAATCAAACAAATCGTATCAAACAAATAATTTGTTTTATTTAATGAGTTTCAATATCTTCCATATATTGAAATTAAATAAATGTTTTGTTAATTGAAATCAAGAAGGTGTGTTGAATCAAAAAAACGTATTCAAACAAATCTTTTTGTTTGAATGAAAAAAATCGTTTTCTCAGTGCATACTTCTCTAGCTGCCTTCACGTTCATGCATTTTTTAATGCAAGTTCTCGTGTTTCTGTGGCTTCTGACGTATCTTCGGATTAGGGTCTCATTCACATATGCTAACTATTCATTCCGCGGTCTATTTCTGGGCATACTGCTATTTACTTTACCTTTATACACTTGTTTCTTCAGTCGCTCATTTTCCATTCTTTCAACATGTCCGAACCACCTTAATTGATTTCTTTCCCATATGTCAACTAGTGTCTCTCCTGTACCACATTCTTTGAGGATTATTTCGTTTCTCACTTTGTCCATCAGTGTTTTCCCGCATATTGTGCGCTGAGATCTCATGCCAATCGCGTTAATTTTACTCCTGTCCTTTTCTTGACATGTCCATGTCTCACTACCGTATAGCACAGTCGGGACAAATATAGGATGATGTAGAGCAATTTTAGTTTTTTTTTTTAAATATATTTTCACGTCTGATAAAGGACCCTGCTTTACCGATAACCTTCTTACCCTCGTTTATGCGCCTATCTGACTCCTCATCTATCTTTCCGTCACTAGTGAATAGGCTACCCAGATATACGTACGTATCAACTTGTTCTATTCTCTCATCATTTAGGACAATGTTGCACATTGTTTCCTCACCTTTTTCTTCAAACATCATAATATTTGTTTTATTTACGTTAATTTTGAGGCCCATGTTCCTCATGCTTTTTTTCAGTTTGTTCAACATTCTTTGCAAGTCTTCGATTGATTCAGCGATAACAACCTTATCGTCTGCAAATGCTAACCCACGTACCCTTACTGTTTCGAGATCTACACCTTCTTTGTCGAAGAGGGCCATTCTTAGACACCTGTCCATGAATACAATAAATATCCACGAGGACATAACTTGTCTAACACCCTGCATAATATCGAACCAGTTACTTCGTTTCCCATGAACCCTCAAACTCGCTTTGCTACCAGCATATATTGTTTGTATTGCTTGTAGATTACCTGAAATAATAATCAAAATGATTCACAATGGGGTAAAGTTATTGCATAATTATAACATGTTCATTGAACAAATGTTTGTTATCAGCATTGACAGCTGTTACGTGAAGGTGTTACGCTCTTTACGGACAGGAAAATACCTGGAGTGGTATACGGACAGAACGTGGGGCCGTCGAATTAACTCTACTACTTTCATCCGTCGCTGATTGTTTTACCAGAAGCAGGGTTGGGAAGTAACTAGTTCCTTTTCACTAGTTACTTTTTTTTTTTGGTAACGATAGTGGTAACGAAATTACTTTTGTAAGTAACGAATTCGTAACTAGTTTAATTTTTTCAGTAACAGTAACTATAAAAAACTTTATTTTTTTAGCTACTTTCGAAATGTAGTTCACAAGTCTTTTTACGACAATCAATCAATTGTATTGCTTTTCCAACTATTTTTTAATTTCTACCATTTGAATTGTGCGGGCAGATAGCCATACAAATTTATAGCCCAATACAGAAAAATTCAAATTTTTTTTGCCAACTTGTGTCTCAAAATTTTATGTCTTTTTTATCTCTTTGGTTGATAATGAATTTTTCTAATCATAAATTTAACTATTCCAGTTATTTCACTTACTATTTTCATTGAAAATTCATCTCTTTGGTTAAAAATTGGATTATTTGGTTGAAAATGGAAATATTTTGTTCGATCTTGAACGATTCTGAAAGAAAATCATTTCAATCGGTTCAAAATTCAACTGTTTTGTTAAAAATTAGTTTTTTGGTTGAATTAAACTGTTATTGACTAAATTTTTTTTTTTGAAATACATGAACATACCTTCAGTTGAGGATTAATCTTTTTTCGGTGAAAATTTGACTGTAACATTCTTGGTTGACAATGGATCTTTTTTAGTTGAAAATTCATAAGCTTTGTTCAGAATTCGTCTTTTCAGGTTGAAGTTTCGTCTATTACATTTTTCATTGAGAATTTATCTTTTTGGATATAAATTTTATCATTTGGTTGAAAATCAACTTTTTTGTTGAAAATTCGCCTTTTTGGCTTAAAACCTCAAAAATCTGGCAGATTTTTGTTCTATCGTGACAGCAAATTCAACTATTTTTTTGAAAAATTATTTTTTGGTTGAACGTAACTGCTTTTGATTTTAAATACAAATATTTTCTGGTTGAAATATCAACTATTACATTCTTTGTCAAGTACGTCATTATATTTATCTCTAAAACTCATAAATAAAGTCCTGAGCTTATGAACGTTGCAATAAATACAAAAAATAATTCGCTTTCTTTATTTTACAAAACATGATGGTCCTTAGTATTTTGGCCTTCTTCTTGGCAGTTCTTGTTCGTTCGTATTCGCTTTAAATATGAAAAGCGACTTTTTATAAGTTATTTTATTTACACAGTTCTTTAAACGTGAAATTTTTTATTTATTTCAGTTATAAAAAATTCAACGACTACTTTTTAAAGAAAATTGGAATATTTTAAATTGCTTATTAGCATAAGAAGACCACTATTGCCGTTGTGGCATCTACTCTTACATAAATGATTTTTTTTCCTGTGCAAATACATTTTCTACTAAAACTTTGACAAACAGATCGTTTAAATATATGGGCACTTTGAAAATCCTTAGTTACCTGAACGTTGGGTCAGAGCTTATCTTAAAGATTGTAGCTTTTTGTTGTTGAAAGTAATCAAAAGATAGGGTTTTGAGATGACTACTTCAAGTTAAAATTGTATCATTATAAGTCTGATCTACTTATTTTGTTTAGCTTCAAAAATCATAAATTAATGAATGTATGCACGGCTTACATTCACCTTGGAAATATTTATACCAATTTGTTGTCTAAATCTAAATAATAAAAATTTTAGTAATTGAATCAGTAATTGGGCGTATAGCTAATCAAAATAGTAATATTTCAGAATTTTAATAACGGAATCTTAAAAAATGACAAGTTTATACTACGGGATGAACAAGATTCCAAGTTACAGTCCTTCTATAAACTTTATGATACAGCAGATTTCTCATAAATTGTTTATACTGTCGTTGAAAGATGCGTCAAGAATTAAATTCTTGCACTATATAATGATAAAAATAATATAATGAAAGTAGAACATGGGGTTAAAAAGAAAATTAACTTATTAGTAGCTCGAAATTATGATATAATCCGACATTATGTTGTGGCACGTTTAACACCAAATTCTTCGCCTGACCAGCCCAGAGGAATAGGAGTTTAAAATACAATGTTGCTTGTGATTCTAAGGCAGTTAAAACTTCCCAGGCAATTGAAATTACATAAAAATTAAATGTTTCTCAATGCAGTAGCAATGGCTAATGATCAACATTATCTACTTTTAACATTTTAATGTAACTTCAGATGAAAAATTATCTTTTGCAATGAGAAAAATATACATTTGAATTGAATAAATATATATAAAACATCTGCTTTAATTTCTTGCCCTATTGATTGAAACATACAGTTTCATGGGGAAATAACATTTCTAAAATATTTCATAAATTGACAAAAATAAGAATCTATTTCGCAGCTTCTGTTGTACTGCACTAAAATTTATTTTCAGCATGTCGGATTTCAGAAATGGATTTCCATCTCTTTCTCATTTTGCTTTCTCATAGAGAAAGCTTTGTAATGATAAAAATTTCGAACAATTTTAAATTTGTTCAATTAAATGTTCCTTCGCTAAAAAATGTCTAATACAATATTCAAAGCTATAGTCTGGATGTTTGTGTGTAAAGTATATGGATGTGTGTGGCTTTCATACATTTTTGTGAATACAATAACTTGAATACTGTTACAGATAAATTGATGAAAGTCAAACAGCCTATTTTCACCACTAACATTTCAATACTGACAAAACGGTTTCCAAACGTATTTATTACATTTTTTAAGCATTTTTTAATGTGCGAAAAATCGATTTATTTAGTGAAATTTTTTTCACTTTCATAATTCTGAGGTCATTATTAAATGTTATTGATGAGTATGGAAGTTATATTCATTTCTGAAATATAAAAAATTATTTCTTACAGTTTAACTTTCTTTAAACATAATTCAAAGTTGATTCAAAACGAGTTGATTGACCTATATTTTCAAAAAATTACACATAATAAAAAAAACGATACAATCATTTTAAAAAATGCATAGATACATTTAAAATTTTTTTATTTTATGCATCTCTTATTGGAAAAAAGTGTAAGTCCGCAAGAAATGGGCAAAATTGCGGCAAATCGCATTTCGACATCCCTTATTCGACCTAAACCATTTCCGACGTTTCATGGAAGGTCAGAAGGCACCCCTATGATTGGTCAAGGAAATAATTTAAGTCGACACAGAAAAAACTAAGAATAAAATTTGTTGCAGGAAATTTTTTAGAGCGATAAAGTTTTGTTCAGCCAACTTCGCGTCTTTCAAAATACATGTGTTTGTCATGGAAAAACAAAAGAAAGTTTAACCGATATTTGTGTAAAGTTTAGCCTTTGAAATTAATTTTTGTTGCAAAGAATCTTTCGTCGGAAATCGATGTAAAGTTTATCTTCTGTTTTTTCTGTTGAACCACTATTTTTTTCTAACTTTTTGAGAAACTCAAATTATTTCCGAATGAGACATGCCGCAATGTGACTTGCCGCCAACGTGACTTGCCCGCAATATAACTAATGAAACAGTAATAATTTAACATTACACTAGATTAAATTTCAAACATAATTTAAAATTCAACTTTAGCTAATTAAATTGAGTTAAATTAATTTCATTTTTGACAAAAATTATTCAATCTCTTAATTTAATTTCTCAAATACTAATTTACTACATTTGGCGAATCAGATAATTTCCGTTAAAAATCAATTTAAGTAATTTGATTAAATTGTGGGAATATTTTCAGAAGACCTTTGCCGAATATCCCGGGATTCACGATAGCCGTGCACAGAAAAACTAGGGTTTCAATTTCGTTTCAGGTTACTATTTATTTACAAACTCATTTTGAACTTAAGTTATGTTTGCTCTCTTGATCAATATAAAAACTCAAAAACAATTCAATTGCTTTCAATATTCGCATTGCTCAATATGAACCAATTATGATTCAATTCGAGTTTCAATTTTGTACCAGTAACTTTTAATGCCGTTTCTTTGTTCAAAATAAAATTTCATTTCTTTCAGTGACAGGTTTATTAGTCATGGATAAAAGGCTTTATGGATAAGTTGGGCATTTCAAATTTCGCAGCATCGTTTCTGTCCTAATTGTAAGAATCTGGTCTTTCGGAAGCATCAACATTTAGGCCATTAGGAATCATTGAAAAATCATCCTTTTGAAATAAGGCATTTTATTTTTTACGTTTTCTACATGAAAGATTTCGAATTTGATATAATCCTCAAAGTTCTACTAAGAAAGTTTCTATCATTCTCATATTAAAGATCTGTACGGAATTTTTACTTATCAACCTTTTAGATCTTGAGGTTAGAAATTGGAAATACTATTATGATACAGCTAACCATTTTCAAATTTTATTAATATAACTCTTCTTGTAACATTTTGAGGAACTCAAAGGACTTATGTGACTTATCTTTATGAGTTCTATTGTCTTGACGTGTTTGCTGAGAGTTAAGAAAATTGATGCTATTCACATCGGAATCTCGCAAAAGTATAGGTCATTTTAATTATCTCTAAAATTCTTAAATAAATGAGCCTACATACAGGGGATTATATACATATATTCAAAGACCTAGTAGCATAATCATCAGTTTCATTACGATTACGCATTCGTCCGTTTTTCGATTATATAAAAAATGAGGGTCGCTGGTACTCTGGTCTTATCTTTAGCGGTTCTTGTTAATTCTGTCGGTAAATATGTTATATTCTAATATACATTATAAAAGTAGTTCGCAGCCACCGCAACTATACCCATCCTTATACCATTTTTTCCCAACTTTATTCCATTTGGACCCAACGTTATACAACTTTGCTCCAACCTTATGCCACGTTTCCCGAACCACATATCTACATACTCACACACACGCACACAAACACATATGTATATGCCATTTATTTGCCTTAACCTAGAGGAATGGAATCGAGTTTTCATTATCTCGATCATTGATTTTTCATTACCAAAGATAGAATGTCCGTAGATATTTTCTATTTACATGCGTAGTAAATTTTTCATTTGCCTAAAAATAAATGACTCCTTATATGTAGACTTATTTTTGCATGTCTTTAAACATAAAATTTTAATTTATTTATCTTCAGGAAGTAAAAGACGATTTGTTTTAGGTAGAAAAAATTCAGTTTATGAACAACCTTTTTTAAGATTGAAACTAGAGAATTGTAAACCATTTATTGGCACGAAGAAGACCGTTATGGTACTTTGGTTATATATATATGTGTGTGTGTGTTTGTGCATATATGATTTTTCTTTTTGAACAAATACACTTTTTACCAGAATATTAACGAAGAAATGGTTCATATCGCCACTTCAAAAATCCTTGGCCACCTGAAGTTTGCGTCACAGCTTCCCTTAATAATTGTACTTTTTTGATGTAAAAATTAGAAAAAATTTGAAGTCCGCAAAGAATTTGAAAAATAAAATTACTAATTTTTTTCCACAGAACACAATTTTGAGGTAAAAATTCCAAAAATTTACTTGATTTTATAAATTAAATGAAGTTGTTATATTTTCCTAAATGTTAGTTCAAGGGGGCTTATCACGCCACAGAACACAAATTTACGGTCAAAATTAAGAAAAATTCAATAATTAGCCCTGAAATTTGGAAAATTTTAATTAATTTGTTGATTTCCATGACATTCATAAAAAGGATGTTTTTCGAGTCTTAGAATACCACAAGGTAAAAACTCAAAATTTCAAAATGTTAATTTTTAATGCTTGAAAATTTTATTCTAGGGGGCTTCCATAAACCATGAAGCATTCTCGTCGACCCCCCCCCCCCATAGGGTGCCACGTGGCTTTTTGTCTGTTTCTTGTAAACCGAAAATAAAACAAAAAATTTGTAGGTTCATTTAGAAATTTTTTTTTTTTTAACAATCTGAATCAACAAATGGCGACAGTAGCCTCTCATATAAATTACTGATATCATGCGTTTAATTTTTTAACACCTATGTGTAAAACCACGTGACTCGGTCTCGACCCCACCCCCCATGTAGGGGCGAGGGGGTGTGGTCTTTCGTCGAGTAATTATATAAAATTTCCAGAAACAAAGCCCACTTTTTGAGTTCTATAATTTTTAGCTTGAATTCATATTCCATGGCTCAAAGACGCGAAAACCCCCCCTCCTCACGATATTCAGGGAAATCTACTAATTTAATTGAATTTCCAAAATTTTGAGTCAAATCTTTCAGTTTATGAATTTGAGATTCAAAATTTGTATTCTGAGACTCATGAACCCCATGGTACAGATTTTCATAGAAATATATAGCAATTAAATAAAATTCGAAAAATTTGAGTCTACTGTTTAAATTGTTCAATTTGTGGCTCAAATTCGTGTTCAGTGACAAGAAAAACTCACTCGTAATGAATTTCATATAAATCTACCTATTCAGTGAAATTTTCAAGAATTGAGTCACCTTTTCGAGTTTTTGAATCTTGAACCAAAATTAGTATTCTGAGAACATAAGAAATTGTAGGTCTTTTTTTAATGTTTTTATTTTGACCCCAAATTCTTATTCTTTGACTTGGATACCCCTTTATTACCGACTCAGATAACTTACTGAATTTTTTCAAAACTTGTATCGCTGTTTAGAATTTGTAAATTTCAATACCAAATTCATATCCTGTAACTCGAAAAATCTGTTAGTGTCGACTCTCATGGAATTCCGTGAATTTATTGGATTTTTGCTGGATTTTTTCAACATTTAGGTGGCTTTTGTACTTTTAGAATTTTGGCCACAATAATCGTTTCGGAACGAAATTTTGGTTCCTGTTTTGTTCTGGTAGAGAACGAACCTGGAGCCGGAACTAGTAGTAAGCATTGCTCCGTTCCGGAACTGCTTTCGGAAATAGCTAGGAACCGTTTCCAAGAAGAATCGGATTAAGAATAGTCGAGGTTTCGTTCCTAATTCACAACCCTGCAACATTTAATTTGTACCAGAAGAGTACCATTTAAATAAAATTACAACGTATTACAAAAGTATAAAATGTAAGATAAATGACAAATATAATTCATGTATTGACATCACTATCTTTGAAATAAATATTACAGTTTTAATTTGACATGTAAAACTTTCTCCACTTGTTTACCATTCATCAGTATTATGTCTTTAAAAGTTTTCTTATCCACCCGTGTGGACAAATTTTATGTCAGTCTGGTGTTTGGTCTGGCCCAGGTATGAACAATAAAAGTTCTAGTTTTAATCAGAAATTTTTTTCGCGAAATAGTTCGAAATAGTTGCAGGGTATCTCAAAAGATGAAAAATGAGAAATTCACAGTATGAAAATAAAAATTTTATTCTTGTCAGCTTGAAATTCTGGTCTAAGCCAGGGTTAGCGCTGATAAGCTGAATACACTTATCGTAAAACACGTTTTTTTTTATTATAAAAATGAAGGCAGCTCAGCCAGCGGCTCACCAGTCTCCAAATAGTGGCTAATTAGCCATTAACGAGTGAGGCTAGCCCCACTAGTAGGGCTAGCTTGGGGCTAGTCAAACAAAAATATTACACTATTGTCCAGGCCCAGGCCAGACCGTCTGATTAGTTTCAAGGCTGGAAACCAGATGGTCCGGTCTGGACAGGGCCACTGCCAGAAGATTTTTCCACACGGGCACCTCGTACTGGTTTCTTCTATATGAAAGCACTACAAGATTTATTTAAATAAAAAACTTTCTCCTGATGTTTCAGTTTTCAACAATCTAAGGCAGCACTTCTTACATGGGTTAACACTTCCTCCTGTTACTGTCACTGGTGAATATACGTTTTTACAAGAGCAGTATAATGGTTATTGCTACCTGGACCAAGATAATAATCCAAGGGAACTCCATGGTCCGTTGACGTTTGTACTAATTGCTCAAGTCGTCGTTGGAAGGGGTGTCAATAATGTTATTCATCCACTATATGATGATGAGGGCCATATGATTATAGTAGTAGGTGGGATTAAAAAGGAAATTAGCTTACAAGAAGCTCCAGAATTTGGTATATTCAGTCGGTATGTTCTAGCACCTTTACCACCTCAACCAACAAAACCTCGGTCCGGAGGAGAGCGAGTTTAAAATACACTTTCGTTTGTGATTCAAATATGGATGAAAACGTGACATGGAATTAAAATGTCATAAACATTAGATGTCTTATGTTTCCTAGTGTAACAGTAATGTCTAATAATCAACATTATCTGCTTTTAATATTTTAATCTAACTTCAGATGAAAAATTGTATTTTGCAATGAAGAAAATATACAATTGAATCACATAAAATATGAAAAACATGTGCGTTTATTGCTTTCCTTATTCATTGAAGCATTCTAATTTCATTTGCAGAAAATAAAATTTTAATAATATTTTTTTATCGCACCTCCACGAAAAAGTCGATGCTTCGTAGCTTTATAGAAGCACGAAAAGTGACCAATGAAGATTGATGGAGGTGGAAGGCTTCTTAACCTTTAATTTACTGCTCCGAAGCTGTCTAAAATCAATTCAAGTTGGCAGGAGTGAATTTAGGTTGGCTGCAGTGATTAATACTGATCGCGACATCTAGTGGAAGAAAGAGGCAGTGCCGAGCAATGACGGTTAATGTCCATAATTATGGTCTCGCCACGCGCATCTAAAAAAAAGTTAACCAATCAAATCGCATGCAGGGATTCGTACGACGACCTCTAGTTTTAAAAGGACGTCAGGTAGGAAGCTTGAATCGGGTTCAACGGTGCATGTGTGAATCGCAGAAAAAACTCGAAAACAGTCTTATAAATAGTCGTATAAAGTTCAAACGAAAATCAGAAACATGTGTCTTATATTTAACGAATGGTAATCTTCCATACTATTTACACTATCGATTTTGGAAGGAACAATAAAAAGATCAATATGAACGATGAATAGATAAATTTCTAACTAAAATTATAGAATATTCAACTGGAATAATAGTTATATTTTCAGTTCGAATAAATAATAATTTTCAACCAAAGAAATATCTCATACTTCAACAAAAGAAATGAATTTTTAATTGAAATGATGAATCTTCAACAAAAACAATAGAGTTTTAACTAAAGAGATTAACTGTCAACCACGTAATTTTATTTCCAAACTAAAAGATGAATTTTCAACTAACGTGATAAATATTTAACTGGAATACATGAATTTTTAACCAAAAAGAAGAATTTTTCAACGACAAGATTAAATTCTAAAGAAAAACATAATTTTCTACAAAAAAAAATAGATTTTTAACAGAATATGTGGATTTTCAACAAAATATTTGCATTTTCAATTTAAAAAGACAAATTTTCATCCAAACTGTTGACATTTTTCAACTAAAATTATGAATTTTCTACAAAAAGGCGAATTCTTCACATAGTACATAAATTTTTAAACAACTAGTTTAATTTCTAAATAAAAAATATCAATTTTCAATAAAAAATATAATGGTTAAATTTTATGGTACAAATTTAATTCTTAGCAAAAGAAAAAAACTGATTTTCATTAAAATAGTTTCATTTTCTACTGGAATAGTTAAATCTTTAATTAAATAAACTGATTTTCGACAAAGTAGTTACATTTTTAATCACAGATCAATTTTCAATTGAAATTTTTAATTTACAACCAAAACCCGTGTGGAAATTTAAATCCGGGCACTATAAGGTCCTGAAAGGATTGCCGTATTATATTTAAGGTCCGGATAAGTAAAACCTATCAGGCCCTTATGGTGTTCCGTCACGCTCGGAATTAAAAGGGCCGTAACTGGCTACCTTATAAGGTCCATGTCAGGCAGCCTTTTTTGCACCTTTAAAATAATTAAGGTCCTTTGCAGGGCCGTCATTATTTCGTATCCAATCCCTTACTTATTTTTCAAATGAGAATGAAATAAATATAAAAATATGTATGTTGACTTCCAAAGGTGATGTTTTATTAAAATACATATCATTATGTACAATAATGTATATTAAAATCTTTTTCAATTCTGCCAAGTATTATAAAATTTTCCGTATCCGTACAGCGCGCGTACACAGTCGTGACTAACAGCAATAGAAGAGCCTCGCCCTACAGTAACCACCTTTTTTATCACGGTAGCATTCATGCCAAGTAAGTATGATTTTCGGCGCCTCGACTCCTGTCTTAAACACTCGACGCGCCGTTTCGACTACGAGAGAGGCAAATCGTTGCGCGCCCTGGCGCACCACAGCCGAACTTTTGCCCAAGGCGGCAAGATTCAAATCTTCAAATTTTGAATCAAATCTTTTTGTGTCAAATCTTTTATCCATGAATCGTGGTTTATCATTCATACCATTATGAGAGTTAGATATATGAATATACGAAATTATTTATTAAAGCTAGAATAAAATAATTATTTGTTCAACATAATACATAATAAATAATTTACGATATCAGAATTTGATTAATTATTATTTATAGTGATTAATAATGCGATGAAATTGCAATATTATTATTTCAAGCATTTTACATAGCTGAGCACTGTAGATTATTGTTAAACTATTGTAAAAAAATCTAATATACTAGATGAAAAAAATTCAACATGAATTAATCTATTTGCTCCTTTTTTTACGAAAGCGACTATTAATCATTATCATTATTATGAAAAGTTTCAATAAACTGCGTTACTTAATAAAGAGGGCAATCTATCCGGGCTTTATTCGTACCTGATCAGGGCCGTGAATACGGCCTTTTATCAGATTGCCTTAATTAAAAATAAGGCTAGCCTATCCGGGCCTTATTTGGACCTGACCAGGACCGTTATATACATTTTTAAATCAGGCAACCTTATCAGGGCCTGGTACGAGCCTTTTTTTAAATAAGGCTAAAAAAGGCATTTTCCGCACGGGAAGTTGAAAGGGGAAAGGGGAATTTTCAAATTTCATCCGAAATATGATTCATAAAAAAAATTCCCGTTCTATGTCAAAAATTCCCTGTTTCAAGTAAAATTATATTTTTTTTTACGAAATTTCCTGTCTTAAAATAAAAACGATAACTATTTTCCAAAATTCCCTGTTCCAAGTCAGGATAAATGAGGAGAGCAAGCGAATAAAACCAAAAAAGGTTTTCCTCATGATGGAAAATAATACAAATTTAATAATAAATTATGATGCTTGAATTTTTCTACGATCAGAAGTAAATTCCCGGTGTTTAAAATAAATTCCTGGTCATTTCCCGGCCAATAAATTTCCCGGTTTCCAGGTCAAGTCGCCACCCTGATAATTAAAGTAGGAAAAGATTTTGAAATGCATTAACACAGGAAAAAGAAAAGGTAACAAGCGTTTCAGGTAAAAATGCTGCGGGTAATATCGGCAAGGGTAAAATAAAAGATGTGTAGTTGGAATTTGTAACGAAAAGGCTTATTTTTTTGACTTCTTCCACAATATTTATTCAGAATTTCAGAATAACTTTTTCATATCGGTCCGATTCCAAAGCATATTGCAGAATATTCTGTCTAGGTAATATATGTGGAAGAAGTCAAAGAAATAAGGATCATTCCTAACATTTTTACTTGAAACGCTTTTTACCTTTCGTTTTTTCCTGTGAAGAATTCGTACAAGATTTCTAAAACAGTGATATAGGAAACTGCAGTTTTATTCTCTTCAAAAAAGTTTATAACTTTTTTAGTGCTCGGAATACTCGTGAATATTTATCTTTGCGAGTACGCGCGAGGAGATAATACCATATACAATGCTTTTCACGAAATTAGATAAACCCTTTTCACGAAATCGATTAAGCCTTAAAGGACACACCTCTAGATATTTTTGTCCGCAAAAACTCATTAGTGATGTTGAAGCAATACAACATAAATAAAAAATACCTCCAGAAAAGCCTCAGTGATAATTTAACTATTCGTGTCCCTTAAGGGTTAATAGTTTCAAATTTACAGTTTCTGTTCAACGTAAAGCTATAGATCTTTATGAATTAAAAGATGTATTAACCAAATTCTTATTATCTACTTTTGAGTATCTAAGTTTGAGAAACGCTGTGCTACATCATGATGCAAAACGATTTGAATCGTAGTAAGGAAAGCTTCATGCAGTCTTGGTCCAATGTTGATGCTTAATAATCGCGTATTTTTATTTTGCCTTTCATTGGTGTTTTTCATCGAACTTTTTGGCCCTGAGAATTTAATCAAAAATATTGTGTGTCTGGTGCGAAACGCTGACTTCGTTCGTTTGTGAAGTTCGCAAGACTCACGTAATCAGCCTTGTTTCGCACTTGCCACACAAACAACTATTTGTTCAATCAACTACAATTTATTTGATTGAACCAAATTGTCACGTCGTATATCCAAGAAAAGTTTTTTTTGTTTAAGCAATTTTTTTAATTATCTTAAATCTGAGATTGATTCAGACTGTTGAAGCGATGAGTTTATATTGACTAATAAGGTTCAGGAAAAAGAACCACGTAGGTTGGATTTTTTCTCTCGTACCTAATGTCAGAATTTTTTGAAAAGTTAATAATCGTTAACACCCAAGCTGAATTGAGTTATTCTGAATATTATATTTATCTAGAATTTGTAGAGATATCTTATTATATATTAACGCATCTTGTGAATTACGTTAATTATGAATTACCTTTTCCTAAATTGCAAAAAGCGATGGGTTACTAAACTCCCCTGGTTCATACTCCATCGATGCAAATTGTAACTTTCGAAGGGGGAAAAGTTGTTTAATTATTTTCAACCCCAAGCTTCATTACCCGCAACCCTTATTCGAGATGAATTTATTAGGTTTCATTCTATTAGCGCACGAAAAGAGAACAGGAACCTTACTTGTGTTTCCACCTAAAATTGAATGAATGTAAAATTTAATTAATGGCTCAACACACAATTTTGTTCTGTTTTATTTTTTCATAAATATTTAATTTGGAAAATTATTTTAATGTAGTATTTCAGTGTGTTCAATGATATTCAATTGTTTATGCTATGTGCAATTATGTACCTTGAACCTTATTAAACAAAGTTCGTGGATACGAGTACCTTAATTTCCGTACAAATAATCGGATTTCAGTACTTTGAACAAAATTATCTTGTACATGGAGAGTTAAAAATAAATAAATATTTTAGAATCGCCTTTGTGAAAACCACCCAATCGATAAATTTCGAAAGACTGATTAGATTGAATTAAGCTTTGGCGGATTTCTTAATCCCTAAAAAGAAAAAAAATGTTGCAGAAAAAAATTGTTTATCCTAAAAAGATCTATAAATTTTCTTGAGACCTTTTTTCAAAAAGATGCATATATTTTATTTTCATTCTGAAAAATTTTCGTTAAAATAAACAATAACATTTTTCAGAAATCTATATGAGATACATACGCAAAAAATTTCATGAAGGGAACGCACTCATCTTGAAAAAAATTACAAATGTACTTCACACCATTTTCTGATAATATCTATAATTTTTGTTATGATCCTGATAACGCGTTAAAAGAATAAAAAATTCAATTTTCCGACCAAACTATGAGACATACGTTGACATACCATTCTCTTCTTAAACATCGAAAATGCTGTGGAAAAATAGAAAATTTAAATTCTCAGTCAAAGATAGCAAGATGAGAAAAAATGTTTGGAGAGAACATTTTTTCTTATAAAAAGGCCTACAAAATCTCTTTTTACTATTTTTTCATAGAACTCATCATTTTTCTGTTTAACGTCACATATGCTATTTACATATTAGAAATTAAAAATGTTTTGATCATACAATTCATTAGCCTTAGGTAAATTTTTCTTAGACTTAGAATTAGAATTTATTTATTAAGTCTCTAGGATAAAACAGCCCTCTAAGGAACAAAAAATAGATATGCTTTAAAAAAAATGTGACAATTTTGGTCAAACGACGATCGATTGATGTTCGTAAGACAAAAATAATTACAGATAAATTAAAAAATAATATATTATATGATGAATATGAGTCATATATGCTAATATAACCAGTGCGAAATTTCGATAGTAGATTTATCAATGCTAAGAAAAGGTATTAGATTTCCGTAAAATTTGCCCCCCCCCCCGGTTTTTGTCAAATTTCCACGTTCTGAGACCCTCTAAACCCGAAGAACAGGGTTCCGCGAATGTGTCTGTCTGCGTGTAGTGTGTTTGCGAGTGTGTCTGTAGATTTTCAGTTTGTTAGCACGATCACTTCCGAAAGAATGGACAGGTTGAATTGGCCTTTTGTATACTCTTTGACTGCCCTAAAATGAAGGTCAATTTCGTTAGCCAGCCGTTTTGAATAAAAATGGAGAAAGAGCATTTTCAAAATTGTCAGACCACTTTTTTCAGAATTTGAAAATTTTATTTACGGCTGTTTATAGTATTTAAAAAGACGAACTGAAATTAAAATGTTAAGCCAAACAACGAAAGAGATGAAAAAAAGTCAGAAGGAAAAAACCATTGCTTTTTAAACACCTAATAAGATTGTTATAAGAACTTCTTGAATTTTATTGAAAAATCAAAAATTCAAGTTTTGATCGCACGAAAAAATAATGAAAAATAAAAAATTCCATTTTGCGGTGAAACTAAAGAAGATACGAAAGAAGATGAATAGAAAAAAATTATGGATTCAAAAAAGATCTAAAAATCTGTTGACAATCACTTGTTGACAGGACGCCTATTTTTTGTTTAAATTCGTAAAAAAACAGCATCAAAAATAAAAAATAAACATTTAATTTTTGGGCAAACGGCACAAGCTACGGAAAAAATATAAATATCGTTCACCCAAATTGTTTCAAAACCAATGCATATTATGAATTGTAATGATATCAATTTATTCAAATGATACATCTTACAGCGTAGCTGAGAATAAAATTTATTGTAAAGTAAGGAACAATTATTAAAGTAATCATGATAAATAAAATTTGTACTTTATTTTGCATTATCTAAATATCTGAGCAACACGGCTTTGTTCCTGATAGATCTACGGTAACTAATTTAGCTACATTTTCACAATATACGGCAAATTCAATGTTTGAAGGAGACCAGGTCGACGCTATTCATCTTGATTTTTCGAAAGTTTATGATAAGGTTAATCATAAATGACTGTTGGATAAACTGATCAATCTTGGTATACCCTTTAATATAGTGATATTATTGGAGAACTTTCTGAAAAATAGGCAACATTATGTTCAGTATGCTGGTTACTCATCCAATTGCTATCAGCCAACTTCTGGGGTTCCGCACGGGTCTAATTTGGGTCCTATATTTTACATAATATTCTGTAATGACATAAAAACCGTAATAAACCTACCATTTTTGTTGTACGCAGACGACACTAAAATCTATTTCAGATTGAATAATTTAGAAGATTGTTTTCGTTTGCAAAGTTGTCCTAATATGTTTTCTAACTGGTGTTTGAAGAATAAGCTTCCTTTAAACATTTCGAAGTGTATTGTAATTACCTACTCTCGAGCATCAAATCCAATTTTGTTTGATTATATGATTAATGATTCTAAGCTGTGCAGGGTTTATTCGATACTCGATCTGGGAATTGCGTTTTGAGGAGCATATTACTGATCTTTGTAAAACTGCGAATAAAAAAATAGGCTTTCTGATCCGATCTTGTATAAGATTTAAAAACATAGAGACTATTATTACTCTATACAATGATATTGTGCGCGCGAAATTAGAATATGCGGCAACAATTTGGGCACCGAATTCTATCTGTTATATTGAGGCTCTTGAGAGGATTCAAAAGAAGTTTTTAAAGTATATTACTTTTGAAAAAGATGTAGTTTATCCGGACCGTGGTTTGCCTTATTTGCCATTTTGTATTCGTTTCAATATTATGTCTCTAGAGGAAAGGAGATCCCTTGCATTTTTGAAACTTCTTTATAAAATCCTGTATGGTGGCGTTGACTGCCCTTATCTACTTAACCAAATATCTTTTCGAGTGCCTCAATATCACTCCCGTTCTCAGACACCCTTTTATATTAAAACCTCGAACATAAACTTATTATATAACTCGCCGGTGTATGAAATATGCTTCAGAATGAACGATTTCTGTTTAAGTCACACCGAAACTTTTGATTTGTTTAATTCAACGTTCGTAAGATTTTGTACAATAGCGGAAAAATTTGTACTGAGTAGAAGATAGTGAATTGAGTTATGCTGAGCATGCTGTGATCTTGAATCTATCCTATATGTATTAGCAATAGTGAACCCTGTAATTGGCATTTGCTGTTGGGATTCAATAAAATTGAAATTGAAATTGATAAGCAATTCCAGGCCGAGGTACATACAAAAATTTAATATACATTTGACATAATAGTGTT
Organism: Andricus curvator; assembly: GCA_932195095.1. Taxonomy (NCBI): domain Eukaryota; kingdom Metazoa; phylum Arthropoda; class Insecta; order Hymenoptera; family Cynipidae; genus Andricus; species Andricus curvator. Next base: position 95,288 of record CAKNYM010041700.1, read on the forward strand.
GCATAATGTAGAAAAGTTCGCATTCTTGACAAAATCGAGTGCGAAGCACGAGTTACGTGATAAGAATGAGTTATTCAAAGCCAAAGGAGCTTCAACGAAAGAGAATTCACGATCACAAAATTACAGTCGTCGATGCTTTGAACTTTAATTTTAAAAGCTCTGTGCATAAATGCGGCTGTAGTACAAAGACCGAGCGCGTAGCCCGAGGTGAATACATTATTGAACGCGAAGCGCGAGAACCAACAGTTGCGCGCCCTAGGCGCGCTCAAACTTGCGAGCGAAGCAAGCCGCGCACAATGAGCATGTACCCGCTGCGCGGGCACATTTTTTGAATTATATTCAATGAAAAAAATTGTTTTAGCTGATTTAAAAGAATATGTTTGGGTTATGGACAGTTTCACAGTCCTTTATTATCCACATTTGGACAAAGTCCGATAAATGCAACGACTCATATACAACGATGATAGATGCTCTAGTATATCCCCGTCAAGAGATCAGAATGCAGATAACGATAACACTTTAGGATCTGTAGTGCTGATTCAAATTGACGTCGATAGGTGAATAGACAAACGGTAGAATTTGGGGTGAAATCAGAGATATATACGTATATATTATGTGTACGTAATAGCTGTGTATAGTTTCAAGTGGACGACTTGTATCTTCTCCCGAGGCAAGAGATTACTGAGCGTTAGGAATAGATGGCTGGGTCACGAGGATCCCTCCGAATCTCCGGGAGATTAGAAAGGATTACGTGCCAGATTAGGAACCGATTCGACAATGCCGATGGGAACTTAAAGGATATTACACGACACTGTACTCAAGATGCTTCTGCTTCACGCAACAATCAAATCAATATGAAACAATCCGTCTCCCGAACGTGGATTTATTAGAAAAATAATTCTCATTATTTTGAAAGAAGATCCTTTCAACATAGAAATAATGTTTGTTTTAAACCATATCCGAAATTACAAAATAATAGATAAATAGATTATACCGATATGATTCTTTTAAGCTTTTGGAATTTAATACTTTCTTTTCGATTCTTTTGAATTGCTTGAAATGATTTAAACACTTTCCAATTCTTTTGAATTCTTTTAACTTCCTTGTAATCTTCTTGATTCCTCCGAATTTCCTAAATTATTTGAATTCCTTTAAATTCTCGGAATTTCTTTCATTCGTGTAAATTGCGTGCATTCCTTGCATTATTCTGCATTCAATGATTTCGGAGAATGCACGGAATTCAGAGATTTTGAAAATTCAGAGCATTCAATCAACTTAGAGAACTCAGGAATTCCACAGAGTTGAGAGAATGCGTCAAACACCCTGAATTCCTTGAATTCAGGGAATTCTCCTAATTACTTAAATTCTTTGAATTTTTAAAATTTCTTGAATTCTCGAAATTTCTTTAATTATCAGAATTCAAACAGTTATCCGGATTTCTTGAATTCTCTGAATTCCTCATATTCTATGAATTTATTCAGCTCACTGAATTCCTTGAATTCTCTAAATTCCTTGAATTATTTGAATAAAGTGAATTCTGAAATCTTTAATATTCTCTAAATTTGTTGAATTCTTTGAATTCCTTCAATTATCAGAATTCAAGGAGTTCCCAAGATTTCTTAAACACCTTGAATTCTCTGAATTCCTCATATTCTCTGAATTCCTTGAACTCACTAAATCCCTTGAATTCTCTAAATTCCTTGAATTCACTAAATTCCTCAAATTCTCTATATTCTTCAAATTCTCTATATAGACTAAATTCTTAAACTTCTTTGAATTCTCTGAATTCCTGGAATCCCTCAATTCCTTGAATTCCTTGAATTCTCTGAATTTCTTGAATTCTCTTAATTCCTTGAATTCTCTGAATTCATTGCATTTTCTGAATTCATTGAATTTTTTGAATTTATTGAATTCTCTGAATTCATTGAATTCCTTCAATTCTTCGAATTCCTTGAATTCTGTGAATTCCATGCATTCTATGAATTCCTTGAGTTCCATGAATTATATCAATTCTTTCAATTTCATGAATTCTATCAGTTCTTATATTTTCCTAAATTCCATGAACTCTTTCAATTCCTTTAATTCTATAAATTCCTTTAATTATCTGCATTCATGATTCCTTAAATTCCTTGAAATCCTAGAATTCTCAAAATTCCTTTAATTATCAGAATTCAAAGAGTTCGCAGGATTTCTTGAATTCTCTGAATTCCTCATATTCTATGAATTTCTTCAGGTCACTGAATTCCATGAATTCTCTTAATTTCTTAAATTCTCTGACACGCCTACCCTGAAAGGGAAATGGCTTAATGGTATACATACATACATACATACATACATACATGATTCCTAACCGAATATTAATATATATATATATATATATATATATATATATATATATATATATATAATTCCTAACGGCCAAACCACGCTAAAAATCCAGTTCTCGCCCGATCACTGAAGTTAAGCAGCGTTGGGCGCGGTTAGTACTTGGATTGGTGACCATTCGAGAATACTGCGTGCTGTTGGCCCGTCGTGGGTGTGGTGAGCCCACACTTTTAGTTATTTCCTACAAGAAACTATCCACCTATAAACACTACCGAATCGGGTAGTGTCACGCCTACCCTGAAAGGGAAATGGCTTAATGGTATTCATGATTCCTTAAATTCCCTGAAATCCCTGCATCCAGGTAATTTAGGGAATTCCGAAGACTTCAGAATAATGCCAGAACTCTAGGGAATTTACACAGATTCAAGGAATTTAGAAGAATTCAAAGAATTCTGATCATACAGAGAATTTAGAGGAATTCAGATCATTCTGGAAATTCGGAGTAATTCAGAATATTTTAATGAAGTTGTAAGAATTTGAAAGAACTTGAAACTGTTCAAAGCATTTCAAATAATTGAAAACAATACATAGAGTTCAACGAACTCAAAAGAATTCAGAGGAATTCAGTGTGAATTCAAAGTAAAGATTGGTTTCTTTTAGACGATCACTACACAAGGTAAAATGTTTAGTTAAAACATAAAAATACTCAAAAAAACAAATCAATAAAACTAAAATATATTTGATTAGAGTAATTTTTATTTTTAGAACTACCAACTGTAACTTCGATTCAAAGTTTGTTGCATTTTTTTAGGAATGAAGGAAGATATTATATTTACCTGAATAATAACACAGGCCAACAATTCTCAGAACCAGAGACCAGACCTAGTATTCCCGAAGGCTTTTGCTGCGCTGAATCC
>CAKNYM010041701.1:0-36110 GCA_932195095.1 Andricus curvator
TTTTTGTATTGTAGTTTACTTCCTTACCTTTGTTAATACCTATTTTTGATTTCAATCGTCAAATCGATCGCCGTCACATTTTAATTGTTATATGTATCACCTGTTCCTTATAGGGCTATTTAGCCCTAGGAACTTTTCATGAATAAATACAAATACAAATACAAATACAAAATTCCCGAATTAAAACAAATATAATATTCAAATATTTTTATCAAGAAAAACATTATTTTTAATTTTTTAAAGTTTCTAAAATTATTGTTTAACTTTGAACTAACAATAATTGAAAGAAAGTATATTTCTGCATGAAAATTGTCTTCAAGTATTGTTATTTCAAATTCAAAAAATAATTTCAGAAACTTTGAACAAGAAAAATATGTTTTTTTATAACAATATTTGATTGCTTTATTTTTAAATAATAAATAATATTGATTGAAAAACAATTTTTTTTTATTGCTTCGGGAGTTTTATAATCCAAGAATTTTCCAGTTCGGATATTTTATAATTCGGCAATTTTCTATCGGGAATTTTAAAATTCGGTAATATTATAAACTGTCGGAAATTTTCCATTTCAGTATTATCATGAACTGTTCGGGAATTTCATTATTTGGGAATTTTCCAATTCGGGAATTTTATTCCATAATCGAAAATGTTATTATTCGGGAATTTGACAGAGTCATGAATTTTATTTTTTAGGATTTTTCTGTCGTCCAAAAATTTTCATCCAAAAATATATTTTTTCAATTATTATTTTTAATTCAAAAAATAATTTTAGAAACTTCGATCAGGAAATAATATTTTTTTCTATAAAAACATTTGACGATTGTATTTTTAATAAATAAATAATATTGATTGACAAACAATTTTTTTCCGTTCTTTCGGGAGTTTTATAATTCAGGAATTTTCCAGTTCGGGAATTTTCCAATTCGCGAAGTTTATTACATATTCGAAAATTTTATTATTCGGGAAATTCCCAATTCCGGAATTTGACAGAGACATAAATTTTATTTTTTAGGATTTTTCAGTCGTCCAAAAATTTTCATTCAAAAATATATTTTTTCAGTGATTGTTATTTAAGATTCAAGCAGTAATTTTAAAAACTTTAAACACTACAATTTTTTCTCATAAAAATGTTTGATTATTGTATTTTTAATAAATAAATAATATTCATGAAAAAAAAATTTCATTTGTCTGAATTCGGGAATTTTATAATTGGGGAATTTTCTAGTTTGGATATTCTGGAATTCGGAAATTTTATGTCGGGAATTTTCCAATTCGGTAATATCATAAACTTTCGGGAATTTCATCATTCGGGAATTTTTCATTTCGGTAATATTATAAACTGTCCGGGAATTTTATTATTATGGAATTTTCTCCTATTCGGGAATTTAATTATTCTGGGATTTTCTAATTCAGGAATTTTACAGTCTCGAGAACTTTTCAGTCTTTCTGATTTTTCACCACAAGTGTATTTGGATATTATTTTTCATTTCGAGAAAGCTATTTGATTAAATAATAAAATCATTATACATTTTTTATGAATTTTATAATTTAATTGAATAATTTTTAGAAAATAAAGAATAATGTCCAAATACACTTATGGTGAAAAACCAGTTTTTTTCTGAGTTTTTATAAAAATTAAGTTTTGTCCCGATGCAATTAATATTATTGTTTTTCCCTCAGCTTGCAGACATCTTTGATTTCCCAGCCTGAAATAGTTGATAGAATATATTTAAATTTCCATCAATATTATCTTAATAGAAAATGTTATCTACAGTACAAAATTAAGATTTTCAATTTACATTCAATATTTTTGATAAATATTTATTAAATAACTTTTTAAAATAAAATTTTACGATTCAGGGTGCCCTCATAAGTAGCAAAACTTCTGAGTTCAAAAAATTATTTTTCTGAATTTTCGAAAAATGAAGAAGAAAAATTTGTTCCTGATTTTTGTGTTTCAAAATTAACTTGTTAAATAATAAGAATTTTAAGAATGAAATAAGGTCGATAGGAGTTGTAGTTGTTCAGAAATCATCTTTTAGCTTCAAAATTTTACTCCGTAAAAAGGTTTTATATTAAATTGCAATACTGACGGATCTCGAAACTTTCAAAACGAAAATTCCTATCTCATAACTTGTGAATTGTGGTTAAGATCATAATAAATATGGCGAATTTTTCGAATGTTGTCGAGTGCTTTATTGACAGTCATGAAAAATATATGACCATTCGTTCGCGATAAGTGCAATTATTTTTTAAATGAAATGATAATAAATGCAATGTTTTTAAAAATCTGGTGTCCTGATTTCCAGACCAATTGCATCCATACTTCACTGTTCTTTGCACTGCTGTCAACTACATAGGAGAAGACGCTTTTTCGCTGACAAATTATTCTGAGACAGTTTAAAAACACGGAATTATCTCAGTTTCGTGTAAAGTTTATTCGACAAGGTTAATTTTTGTTTCAGGGAATCTTTCAACGGAAATCGATGTAAAGTTTATCTTCTGTTTTTTCTGTTTGAAAAATACTTGATCCTCGTTTAGGGCGTAGTTTTTGGGGCATGCTGGATTCGTGTTTGAAATTCACGCCTTGCAGTCTCATATTCGTAAAAAAGGATGTTTTCCCCATATATTTTCAATGGGAAAATTGAGGTAATGGGCGAAACCCCTAAAAGTTGTCTGATGAATGAAAAAAAATATAGATTCACAAAATGAGTCACTATATTCAACGAAATTCGAACTTTGTTTGTTTTTTTGCCACCCTAGTGTACGGGTCCCAAGGCGGAAAAATTATACATAGGGGGAAATATTATGTGTCCTTTTCACTTGCTCTGTAATTTTTTTGTATAGAATAAATGACAATTTTCCACATCTTTTTCACTATGTACATTAGGGTGGTCCAAAAATTCATTGGAGAATTTTTTTTCTCGAATTTTTATGAATAACGCCCGGAAATTTGTTTGAATCACCACAAAAATTAATCCATTCTTTTGTGGAAAAAAAAGATATTCAGAGTGGGCGCAAGCCCCATGAAATTTAACACGTATTTCCCATAAGAAAAAAAGACGTTTTTGTAAATTTGATTCAGAATCCTTAATATCTGAATCGAGTTGAAACTCAACATTTCTCTTAACAATTAGCCATAGAATACAAATAAATTTTTTTTTAATATCACCCCCATAAGTCTGTTTTATAGGGTCCCAAAAAACCCATAAGTAAAAAAATGGGTTTTGCGAGTTTTTGGCATTATTGATTAATAATTTACCCCAACTAGAGGGGATGGAAATAGCAAGGGTTTCTTAGTTGGCTAGGAATTTCAGGAATTTTTTATTATGAAAACATAATATTATTTCTAGTAGCAAGGTCCTAGTAGACTTTTTTTGATGAGACGGTTTTTCCTAATAATGTAAAATTTCCTTGGAAAATATATATTTCTATCTTTTATTCAGGTTTCATTTGTAATAATATAATATAGTATTTGTGAATGATTCTTTCGAAAATTCTTTTTTATGGATTATGCCATGGTAGTAGTATTGTAGGAAATCCTAACTCTGTAAGATGAAATAGAAATGGTTGAATTAAAATATTTAGACAGAACGACTAACACGGGGAAATGTATTTAATATAGTTGACTATCTTATATTTATTTATCAAATGTACCCTCTCGAAAAATCGATAGGGCTAAAACTTCGGCAAAGAGTAGTCTGATTTCGGATGGTAGTCAAAAATACATCTTTTTCGTTTTTGAAAACCATTCACATAATTATAATAATTATGTCATTGAATATGCTTTCAAATTGATAAAGCTAATCTTCTTTTTCTTTCTTCAGAAAAGTAATATTTATCGTGAAAGTTTCCATTCGAGAGAGGCGTAAAATTCAATATATTGGGAGGAACAATGTTTTTAAATTCAACAATTTTGAAAGGGAGGCAAATCTAATACAATTACCAGTATATTTAAGAAAATGGGTATGATAATATAAGATAAGAAATTTTTATACAACTGTATATTCTGTTGTTTCATGAGAGTATATATATATATATATATATATATATATATACTAGTCGTATGAAATTAATCCTTCTAAATTAGGTCACACGTTTATTAAATGGACTGAAGATATTGAAATTATTTTACTCAGATATTTGTATTTCGTAAATCTTTTTTTCCATGTTTAAGTCCAACCTTAAAAACACGTGTCGGATAAAATTTTCTTTACCTTAAAAAATAATAAAATAATCGTTACATAATTCCTAAAAAAATAAGGTCAAAGCTTCAGGATTACGCAAAAAGAAATCCAAATTGAAGATTTCGAGACATTTTCAAACTTCAAATTTTTCGAAATAGTTATTTTTCGGATAAGTCTTTACTATAATTTCATCTATGATTTTTCGATATTAGGAAAAAACTATTTTACTCACCCTTATATTATTTAAGGGTCCCAGAGCGTGAAGGCCTAAGTGTCAAAACTCGATTTTTACCGGACATACAAAAACCTATCCAACTTGTAGGAAATATTCCACACCATTATTGGGAAATATTACACAAAAGTTTTTGGGTAGTTCACCAACTTCGGAAAATTGTTCCACGCCATTATTTGGGAGAACATTAGTGTATGAGATTATTATATTTTAATCATATTTTACAAGAAGTAAGTTATCTATACTTCTTATAAAAAATTATTAGAGATTATTTGAATACATACTGTTGAATCGAAAACTTTAAACGTGGGAAGACAAACTCAAAAATATATCAGTTTTGAACTATCTTAAAACAAAATTTAAATCAGAAGCAATTGGAATAACTAATGTCACATTGCAAAATTATAAATATAAATTCAAAAGATACTTTTATGAACATTCTCATATTTATCTTGCCTCTACGTCTAATGTGGTAACACAAAAATTAGAGGCTTCAAAGAAATGACCCAAAAATTAAAAACCTTTGAAGTTGAAAATTAATCAATTAAAAAAAGTATTGGCACATTCACATCATTTTAAGTTAGATTTATTTTAAAAGAGAACATCTTTAAAATTAAATATTCTTATTTCAACATTTTTAAAGATTATGAGCGTTTCAAATTGAAAATTAAATATAAATGATGTCGAAATTCAACAATTTTTGACTCAAATAATAAATATTACTCAATTTAAAATTGCGATACATACTTAAAAACAAAAGGTGGTCTTAATACAAAATTTGGAGGATTTAGAAAAAAATAATTACATTTTTCTAATTTTCAAGCGACACGTTAAAACTTTAATTCAATAAATATTTTTATAGAATAGTTATTGACCATATTAGGAGAAGTATGTGTCTGTGTCGAGTTACATGTTTAATGTTGGCGAATATGTACTGTAAAATAGTTAAATATTTGAAATATATGAGTCAATTATTATAGAGGTCTTATTTAAATGGATAAAATTATTACGATTTTGTCTGATAGTGTAATTGCAGAATCTGCAATGCTTTTTATTATGCCTATTTTATGTTGTGGCCGATGTTTAGAATAAAAATTTAGAAGCCTACCTGAATATTTATTTTTCCGAAACCAATTTCTTTTTAAATCACCGTTATCATCTCTGATGATCTCAACATTCAAAAAACGAATTGTATTATATTTTTCAAGCTTAGTTCATGAATTAAAATTTTTGATAGTTTCTCGAATCTTACCATTTGCGATTGTCAAAAAAGTATCATCCACGTACCAGTAATAAACTGGTATTTTGAATTTTAATTTGTTCACGATTTCAACTTCTAAATCCTGCATTACAATATCAGCCATGTCCCTGAAATTGGAGAACCCACCAGGGTGCAATAGGTTTGTTTATAAGAAGAATTATCAAACTTAAAACAGGTTGAGATTTGTGTTATTTTTAATGATATTCCAACTCTTTTCAATTCCTTTAAGAACCAAATCTAAATGAATATTTGTAAATATAGACATCCAGAGAAAGAAGAACATGGTTATTAGGAATTTTGTTTTTAATTATGGATTCTTTAAATTCTATTGCGTTTTTTATGAAATATTTTGGCTTATGTTAAGCATCTTAAATAATTTTGTTTAATGTATTAGCCAAAAAATAAGTGGGAGTGTTAATGAAAGATACTACTGGCCTTAGTGGATAATTTATTTTGTGAATTTTGGGCAATCCATAAATTCTAACAATGTTAGTATTGTCAGTTATTACATCTTTTCGAGTAATTTTCCCCCCTAGAAAACCATTAGTTCCCCATTCATTAGTTAACTCACATGTGTCTTTTTGTAATGTTTTCAACGAATCAGTATCCATTTTTTCACAGGTTCCTTCATTAAATACCAGTTTATTACAGGTATGTGGGTGACACTTTTCTAATCATCGCAAATGATAAAGTTCAAGAAACCATCTAAAATTTTCATTCATGTCACCGCAGAGTCCAATTTACACCTGAACTTAAAAAAGACAATACAATTAGTTTTTTACATTCTCATCATTTATGATTGAGGAAGTATTAGAATTGTCCGAAGTTTCACACCTTAGTTTTTCGCCAAAAGACGTGAGATACGGAAAAGTATTTTTGAAAATTGCAGCTTTTACAAAGTGCTACAAACATCCTTTCAACCATTTTTCGATAAGACTTGTCGTTTCGGTTTTATTTATCGAAAACGCTATGAAAAAAATTGAAAATTCAAATTTTGAGCCAAATGACTTTTAAAATGTCCAACAACATTTTTCTTATAACCATTTTCTGACAGTACTTTTCATTTTGATTTTATTTATTGAAAATACTATCGGAAAATGCAAAATTAAAATTTTGAACCAAACAACGCAAAATACGAGAAAAAGTCTCACAGAGAATTTATAGCTTTCGAAAAGTCCTACGAAAATTTCCTGCAACAATTTTTGATAGGACTTTTAATTTTTGTTTTGTTTATCGAAAATACTATAAAAAGAATTGAAAATTAAAATTTTGAGCCGTAGGGAAGAATGTCTGAAGAAAGAATTATAGCTTATTATTGTAAGATAATAAAGAAAATAAATATACATTCACATTATAATTTTGTTTGAGTAAATATTTTTTATTTAAGAAACAATTTGTTTTTCGAATTAGACCGATTTATAAGAATAAATGTATAAAAGTGGTAGTGATTTATGGCCTTTGGTCTCTGTGAAATTCATATTGCTTATTTTTCTGCGCGTCTTTTTAGATCAGAAACGCTGCCTTGTTTCAAGATTTCAACAGAAAGAAAAGCAAAATTTAGAAAATGTCTTTTCTTTCTTCAAAACGCCACTTTCATTGTATTATTAATGTGTCGAGAACTTGATTCATTTGTCAATCAAATTGTTGTCTCGTTGATTTATCTAATGTCACATCTTTGGATTGCAACGCCTTGTTGAATAAATGGATTTTGTGGAGGATTTTGTGAACTGGAAATTTATCTAAACTAGTAGGCCTTTTGCAGTTGCCATAGAATCTGAATCTGGCTGATCAGATGAATTTTCTTATAGTTCTTTCAAAACTTCCGCAAAATGAAAGCATAAAGCTTTAACCGCACTAGATCTAGCAGACCACCTCGTATCACATATAAGTTTTAAAGTTAACTTTAATTTGTTCATCAAAAATTTTACTCGGGACCTTGAACCGAAGAAAAAAGTTTGAAATATTTGTGTAATACCAAAAAATGTTTTCATCTTTGATGTAACAGAAGATGCAGTACTTCCGACCAAATTTAAGCTGTGAGGGTTCCAAGGAACATACTTGGCTTATTTGTTTATTTTCAAAATTCGACTTTGCACTCCTAGATATTTTCCAGACATGTTTGACCCATTATCATATCCTTTACCTCTAACATCCTCAATATTTAAGTTATCTTGTTCTAGTTTTTGCAAAATTTCTATTGCTAGACCTAATCCGGTTTTTTCGTGAGATTCTATAAAATCAATAAAACTCTCCTCTACAGTTGCTTTTTCGTTTTCATCTAAATGAACATAACGAATAATTTCAGACATTTGTTCTTTCCGCAAGACGTCGGTGTGCAGTCAAATGAAAGATAAAAATATTCAATTTTTGGTGAAAAATCGAATACGTTCTTTTATGTGACTATTAATACTAGTTTTTAAAATTGGATTGTAATGACTAGCAAATTCAATTGAATTTAAAAAATGCCTGCTTGAAGATTTCAAATTTGTTCGTTTGAACCTCTAAGTGCAGGATGATTTGATGTACAAAATAAAATAGCGTCAACAAAGTCTTTTAAAACTTCACGCTACTTCCTTCTTTCTGCTTAAAATTGACTAGTAACATAATCATCAATTATCATTTTATCTTTGATACTTTCTTCAAGACGCTTCCGTTTAACGTAGTCATTACGATGGGCAATAGAATTTTCATGATCTGGCAACGTAAGACTTAAGTGTTTCCAGTTATTGAATCTACCTGTCGATTTTGTTAAAAGCTTCGATCGAAGAGAATGATCAAACACTAAACAAGGAAAACAACGAACCGTGTCTTTATTTTTACAATAAATAAGCCTCTTTCTTTCTATTTTCTCTCTATTTTTTGTGTGTCAAAAAACCAGTCTTTAGTAAACCTACGTCCCGATTTGTTTATCGGGGAAATGATTTAAAATCTACATTATTAACTTGATCAGGACCATGAACAACAAGTCTTCGCCTGACATGATCGCTTTGAGGCCATGAGGTTGGATCGTTATAATTTAAAGGAAGTGTCTCTATCTCAAAACCTGTCCGTTCTGAGTTTTCCTCAGGAATTGGAAGCACTTCTGGAGTAGAAATGGTAGGTAGTGCAGGCAGTTCAGAGGACGAAGATGAAATTGCTTCTTCTGATGATGAAACTGAAATTTCTTCAGCCTGTGCACTTACAACTGCTTTCACTGTTTTTGTTTGCGATTTTGTAGAAACCAAAGTCCCAGAAGCTATATATTTGTCCATGAGCTTTCGATTTGCATTTTTTCTAACATCCTCTTCCCTAAGTTTTTTCAATTTTTGAATTTCAGCACCTGAAAGTCTTTTTGCCATCGCTGATTTCACCTAAAAAAAATAATTCTTTAAATTCTAGGCGATGGTAACGATTCCATTTCAAATCATGCAGGGAGGCCCAGGTTAGGGTGACAGAATCAATTTTTCTACTGACTGCATATATTGGGATATCTATTTATAAATATTTAAGTCCGTGGATTGCAACCTTTTGAAAAGCGTTAAAGAGTTTTTCTTAGGAATTTAAATTCTAAACAACTTTGCACTCTTCACATATATACCCTCTTTTTCAACAGTTTACGCAAAGATTCAAAAATTGAATACTTTCTTAATTTTGAATCAGTGGAATTTCGATTATTTTGAACACTAAATTAAGAATTTGTACGAACTTTTAGTGAATTTTAGGTGGTTCGAATTTGAAAGCAATTTACGTGCTAGAATTATTAAACTTACCTTTAAAAAAGTGATTTCATCCAACAAAATATAAAATTTTACGCAGATGTATTCACAAATTCACTCCACAATAAATTAATAAAAATATATAACTTATTCATGTTACGTCGCGAGGTCGGGGCATGCAGATTCATTATTAGAATTGTACTAGTTTTTGCTTGGAAGTTCTTTTTCAAGACTGGCTTTCTCGGCCGCTGACGTAAAGCTTCTTCGAAAAGGACCCCACCAAGGTGAAAAATTCGAATTCCACCCTTGGAGACACTTCTGGGCAATTAGAGGAAAGTGGCTGAAAATTCTAAATCGAGAGGAGTGTAGGTGGAGTGAGGGAAGGTATCGGACGATCATCTTGACCGGCAGGGCTAAGGTTCGGTGGCGAACATCAGGCTGCGGCCTCCACTACGAAGGTCCCCTGCCTGATGAAGACGTCGTTGAATCTGAGGGCGCGCCTCTCACGGATAACGCGTCAAACTTTTTAGATATTTCCTCTCTCAGTCTGTCCAACTCCTTGGGAGTTAGACAAGCTTTAAGATAACCCAACGCAACGAGAACTCTCACCAGAGCGTTGTTAGCCATCTGCACGAAAGTGAGGCCTGCGTTTCCAGAGCCTTCTGCTGTTACAACTCCCTGTTGGGGAGAGTGTCTTTCGAGTTTTTCCTCCTATTGCCTGCAGAATGATGTTTCTGCAGCCATGGCCTCTTGTGACGTGCCTTGGCTGCTATTTAAAAGTCGCGCTAAGCAGGCTCTCATTCTCTGGGCACCGTTACGGTTTTTCCACCTTACGAAGAGCCTCGATAACTGCTCTTCCACCGTGGCAACAAGATTGTTGTCATCAGTGTTAGAGCTCTGCACTGCTTCTGGAAGCATGGCCCCTAAGGAACCGTCCACCTTTGTCGCTGGTTTAGAGCCGGGCCCCGGATCAGAGACCTCATTCTTTATAATTAATCTTTGTGTGTCACCTAATTTGGTCCCACAAGCAGCTAGGCAAATAAAGAAAACTCCCTGCAGAGCCCCGCTTGCTGGGGGCGGGTTCACATACTATCGGATTCGACCTGGTGTCCGAAAGTCTCCGCTAAGACACCGGCTTTGTGACACCGACGTGTCCGCCTGGACTAAGGGGGGGCACGTCAGGGTGTTCGAGGATTTGGTAACCCGATTCAGCCTTTGACACGGCGATCACATCATGGCTCGGGAGCCATGATGTAGCTACTCCCCAGAGTAGCTACACCCCGCGATGTAGTTTCTCTGGTTCACCTATTCCAGATCTATAGTCAGATGAGACCCTTAAGCCCTCCCACCAGCCACAAGGTCACGTGATCCCTACGGAGATCTCTCGCCTTTTCTTGTAATGCGACAGAGAAGTTTTGTTCTTATCGCCTGGTAAGCAAAAATTTCCAATTTTTAGAAAAATTCACAAAAATTGCAAAAAAATTTCTACGTTGCATGGTGTTTTCTAAAGGCCCCAACATTTGGAAAATTTCTCCAAATTTATCTGGAAATTATTCAACATTTTGCAGAAAATCGCAATGCGAATTTGAGAAATTCCTTTAGTTTTATGAGAATCACTTGATCTTTCAACTTTTGGAGAATATTCATAATTTCTCTGGAATTTATCTAAAATATTTTGGGCGGCAAGGTCTCCCGCTTGTAAAAAATATTCCACACCATTGATGAAAAAAGATTCCCAGATTGTAGGAAATATTTCCCAAACTTACTAAGGGGAAATTTACCATCTTTTGTCTCATTTGCTTTACCATGATTTTGGGGAAAGTTTTCCAAAAAATTGTACAGTACACTGGCATGGGAAAGTATGGTTCTTATTGAATAACAGTACATACTGAATAATGCGAATTTTTTCATGGTGTGTATGAGAATAATGTACTTCCTTCATCTTTTACGATATTTGAATTACATATTCATACTTCCATTACAAAATTATTCAATATTGATACAATACATAAATCAATAGCATTCTTATTCTTAATACAGGATAACTCGATTAAATTCAAACTTTAAACTTAGGTGGAAGAATTTAAAAATATACCATATTTGAATTATTTCAAAACAAATTTAAATTTAAAGAAATTCTAATAACCATTCTTAAATTGAAAAATTATAAAATTAAAAAGACTCTCTTATGAAAGTTCCCAGCCTTATCCTGCCTCCACGCCTAATGCATCATTACAAAAATTAGCGGCTTCATATAAATGACCCAAGCATTTAAAGCCTTCAAAGTTAAATTTTTAGGAATTCATAATTGTTTATGCACATTCACATATTTCAAGTTTGATGCATTGTAAAAGTTAAGCCTTCAGATTAAAAAATGAAATATAAAAAAGTCCTGACCATTTTAAGAAGAGTGTCTTGTCCATTTTCGACTATATGTGCTGTACCCAGAATAATCCTGTTGTAAAGACATTCAAGATTCAGTATTCCGCGACAACCTTGACGGCGTGAGATGTAAAGTCGTGGAACAGAAGACTTAAGGTGCATGCTTTTGTTCATCTGCATAACCTTTCGGGACCCGATATCGAGGGATCTGAGCTCGTCCTTCGTCCATGGAACTACTCCGAATGAATAGAGTACTACGGGGATGGCAAGCATGTTCGTTGCAGATACTTTGCTCCTTGCCGACAGTTCGGAAGACCATATCCGTGGGATGAGACGTTTGAATCTGCATCGGAGAGTATCCTTTATAGATGTCACGTCCTGAATGCGGCTCTGTGGCAGGCCCAGGTATGTATAGGACTCTCTAGCGCAAAGGTGTCGTATAGCGCTTCTGTCAACGAGCTCAGGATCTTCGAAGATGCCATTAAGTTTTCCTTTCTTCAAATTAACTTTGGCGCATTTCTCTAACCCGAACTCCATTCCAATCTCTTGAGTGTACTCTTTGACAATTTTTAGAGCTAGATGTAGTTTCTCTGGATTTCCAGCATAGATCTTAAGATCATCCATGTAAAATACATGAGTGACCTTATGCTTTCGGTTTCCAGGTTTGCCGCAGAGGTACCCTTCGGAATGGCGAAGTGCGAGAGATAGTGGCAAGAATGTGAGGCAAAAGAGGAGAGGGCTCATGGTGTCGCCCTGAAACACACATCTCTGGAAGGAGATACTATTAGTGATCACACGATGTTTTCCAGATGAGATAGTAAATCTTGTTCTCCAAAGCGGCAATAATCTCTCTATGCATCTCACGATGTGTGGTTGAACCTTTAAGCTTTCCAACAGACAGATGATAAGTCTATGGGAGGTTGAATCGAAAGCTTTCCGGTAATCAATCCAGGTCATCGATAGAAATCGCTGATAGGATGCTGCGTCTTTACAGACACATCTATCGATGAGCAAGTTTTCCCGACATCCTGCTACGCCTTTCTTTGAGCCGCGTTGTTCATACATCTCTCGCAACACAGATCCAATTTTCCGAACAATGCTATCATTTAGGATAGCTGTGAAGATCTTATAGAGTGTGTTCAGACAAGCTATTGGCCTGTAATTCTTAGGGTCAGCTAAGTTGTCCCTCTTCGGCAGGAGCACTGTGCGCCCTTCCACCAACCACTCCGGAGTAGGCTCTTCCGACTTTAGATATGAGGTGAAAATTCGGGCAGATGCTGGTGGATTGAAGGAAACTTCTTCCACCAGAAGGTCATGATACCATCTGGTCGCGGAGCGGAATAGTTCTTCATGCCTCTTAATACGTTTTTCACATCCTCGGTAGTGATAGGTGGGCATTCCTCCTCAGCTGTTATGAGGGCATTGCACAGCTCCTTGAAGCTATTTATGTTCTTTGAGCCTTCTTCAAGTGGATGTTGGACTTCGTAGACTTCTCTTCAAAATGCTTCGACCTCCTCTGGTTTGGGCAGATGGTCGACAGTACCTAGAGGGTCTTGGAAGAGTCGAGATACTCGTATTCTGTCAACAATATGCTGCCAGATGGTCAGTAGCTTTGACTTGTTGATGGTGTGATGGCGGATCCGCAGTTCGCGCGCGAACTGTCGAACCTTGACAGTGAAAGTCCTGCCAGATGTTATGTAGTCAATCACACACTGAATGCGGGACGCTTACTGTCTTGCCCAGCCTATCTTTGTGCTGAGTTGATGCATTCGTCTTTTGGTCTTATGATCAACCGTTGGTTTTGTTTTACGGTTTGCATCTGCCAAAGTTCTCGCTGCATTGTACACACCAAAATTGATAGTCCAGAGGTCGGATACTTCGGAAAAATTTCCACGAAGCTCAACATCCAGTTCAGTCAGATCTTTGGGCTTGGGAGAAACCTGAATGTTGATGTTTCTCCGGGTCTTGAATCATCGTTCTTCCTCTATTGGATGCTTGTTCGAGGTTGGTCTCAGTGTCGCCTCTCTTTCAATGTTGCCGGCTTGTTCTGGCACGGTTTCGCAGACGTTTTTGCGAAAAATCCGAGATCTCTGGATGTTTTTCACACCACAAAGCATGCAGTCGCGCCATGTAACCTTTTCGTTCGGGGGCCATACTGGTATCATAGCACTCCAGCAGGTCGTCCCTGAGTCGATCCGTCCACTTAAAAGTAATGAGATTCTGGCGGCCAATCGCATTGAGACCGTCTTGATTGGCTCCCCCAACTCTAGGGTAGTCGGCATTGTTGTCCGACCCATTTTCGGGAGCCCTGCGCGTTCGATTGTTTTGAACCGCACTTCCTACAACTATGTTTGGTGTTGTCATTGTTGTTCCCACGAGCAGCTAGGGAAAAGGGTTCGTCCATCCTTGTAGAGCCCCGCGAGCAAGGATAAGGCTGATACTCTGAGAGGTCGCCCGGTATCCCAGAGTCACCGTTTGAGACACCTCACCCAGGTGCCATTCAGCTTTCGGCACGGTTGTTACGCCTTCGCTTAGGGGTTATTCCTTCGGGACCATCCCTGGACAATTGCCCGCGACTGCTTATTAATTATTGTAACCATATTCAGCAGAAACCCTTGGTACAGGGACCCTCTATCCGCAACCCGAGGACGCTTCCGGTGGCTTTGTCATAGGCCCTTCGGTTCGATTCCTAAGGAATCAAAACCGAATACCAAATATATATATATATATATATATATATAATTTAAAAAAAAGTTAAACAACCACCGGAGGGTCCCACTAAGAGCAACTGCCATCCAAAAAATGTCAATAGCCCCCAGTAGCACCGCGGTAAATCACACCCATGGCCACGTCTCACAACCGTGAGATGGGTGGTAATAGGCAACGACGAAATCACAACGACAGGCCGGCGAATCCCTCTTGTGTCTTAAGGACACGAAGCGACCCAAGGATGACAGCTTTCTGCATCCATCTCGCAAGTGCCTTGGCATATTTTTGGCACGCGGGTATGGCTTTAAGGTTACGAACCAGTGATAGTTTCGCACCTCCGAGAGCACCAATCACAAGGACAATTACTTGTACCGAATATTTTGGGTACAGTCGTTGTAGCTCTCTTTTAAGGTCTTGATACCTCTCCTCTTTTTCTTTCTCCTTTGCAGTGATGTTGTATTCCGACGGAGCCGAGAATTCGATCACGAATATAGTTCGTTTCTCGAAGTCTTGGAGAACAATGTCAGGCCTCGAGTGCGCAACGGAGACTGCTGCCCGAAAATCGTAGTTCCAGAAAATTTGGCACTTCTCGTTTCGGACAATCGACTCTATCTCCCTTGGAGCGTTCGGCAGGTATATATATATATATATATATATATATATATATATATATATATTGTAACCCACGAGTTACAAGGGCCACCTGAGTATAGGCAGAGGGAGCAGCTCCTGAGGGATGCAAGTAGAAAATTGCATCACACAGGAGAAACCTCAAGGCGCAGGCTCGAAAACTCTCACCCAAGTGAGATTGCGTAAGCGAGAGAGGGTAACGTGGAGCAGCGAGAATGAAAAGCGCTGCTCGACCGAAAAAGCCCAGTCTGAAATCTTGTGCCCAAATTGCCAGGATCTCAGGGTGAAAACCTTGTGGGAAGGTCTGAGCATTGTATCCTCTCCTACCTTGCCACACAACTTTCACCAACTTGAAAGGCGAAGTCCTCTGAAGAGGAGTTAAAGGTGATTACATTGCCTTAAACTGCTCACGCAGAGATTCAACTTTGAGCTAAGCTGAGGTTATACCAAAGCCCAAGGTATACACCATCGAATATAGTAATTTAGAGATCTAAAATTTATACCTCTGAGATTTACAACCACTAAGAGGAGTTGCACTGCTCTTAACGTGGTTGAGAAAATCTTAGAAAATAAATTCTAGAGAGACATCAAATAGTTCGTTCGAGCAGACCTCTCTTGGAGGCAAGGATATAAATCCCTCAAATTCACAATAGAGTGAATTTGGAAATTCGAGACACTCCATCCTCGCTTCACTTGCTCTCTCTCGCCGAAGCGAGTACCTGGGACTCGAACACTCTAACCCAGGTGGTAGGATTCAAGCGTGCTCTCTCAGCCACTGTAGAGATTCGCCTTCCGCACCTGAGAGACAGATCATAAACCTTATTAGCGAATGAATTATTACTTTCTTTTATATTTTGATTGTTCATTGATTATACTATTATCTTGTGCATAAATTAAGAAAGAAAACTCTACACACCTGTGCCTTTGCGTTACCTGTCGATTCCCTAGAGAGACAGGTGTTATGAAAAGCTTATGAATGAGTGCTCTAGTGGAGTCGAGATTCACGTAAAGCAAAGACCTGGTCATTGAACGCAATTTATCTCTTTAAAATTAGATTCTAAAAATCGGAACTTTATTTTCTCTTAAGGCGAAGACCAAAAACTGCCCGAAGTGCAGCCTTCTAGCAATAAAATTTTTATTTGCAATTATTGTACTTTTAATCTCTAATGTAATTTTAGTTTTGTATAAATCCTATGTTATCCACTACATATTTTTTTACTCACTGTGTGATTTACTGCATAACTTAGAATAGGACATGGCTTTGGCCATGTATAGGGACCTGATTGTAAATATAGATTAGAGCAGGCATAAATGAATAAAAGAACCATTTCAGTGTAACCAAAGAATCTTATTCTTTCTCCGTGGAAGTCCCATCTTTTTATTATAGACTCTTCTTAATTAAAGTTATTTAGTTAATTAAGACTTAGACAACTTAGCTGTAGCATAATAAAAGCCGCAGGTTGCAGTATATATATATATATATATATAATTTTTGACGAAAGAGTTAAACAACCTCTGCAGGGTCCCACTGGGAGCAACTGCCATCTAAAAATGACACCGGCTCCTAGTGGAACCGCAGTAAATCACACCTATTGCCACGTCTCACGATCGTGAGATCACAGGGCACAGGGTGCGATAAAATCACAACGACAGACCGGCGAAACCCTCGTGTGTCTTGAGGACACGAAGCGACCCAAGGATGACTTTCTGCACCCATCTCGCAAGTGCCTTGGCATATTTTTGGCACGCAGGTATGGCTTTAAGGTTACGAACCAGTGATACCTTCGCACCTCCGAGAGCACCGATCACGACGACAATTACTGTAACCGAATATTTTGGGTACAGACGTTGCAGCTCCCTTTTAAGGTATTGATACATTTCCTCCTTTTCCTTCTCCTTGGCAGTGATGTTGTAGTCGGCCGGAGCCGAGAATTCGGTCACGAATATAGTTCGTTTCCCGAAGTCTTGGAGAACGATGTCAGGCCTCAAGTGTTCAATGGAGACTGCTATCCGAAAATCGTATTTTCAGAATATTTGGCACTTCTCATTTTGGAGAAATGAGTCTATCTCCCTCGGAGCGTTCAGCAGGACAGCGTCGCGGCCAACTCCGTAAGTTCGACAAAGATGGTAATGAGGCACTCTCAGGGCCGCATTATGTCTGTAGAGATACGTGGTTCCCGCGTGAGTGGGACACCCGGATAGTCTGTGTTCGAGGTACTCAGCGTGTGCATGACACGCTCTGCACCTAACGCGGGGAACTTCCTAACATAAAATGCGGTCACCGTATAATAAGGTATACACTGTTAAAAATGTTTGGAATTCTCCAACACTTCTACAATACAAGCGTAAGGCAAAATTGCAAACACGGTATTGGAATTCCGAAATTGCAATACATGTATTGTAAGCGTCGTAAATCGTGAAGTCACGGTCGAGAATTCCAATACATGTATTGTAGCGTTTATATCGCTGCATGATCCGTTGCATTTGAAAACTACAACATTATGTATTGTAGCGTTACCCTACATTTCGGAAATAAACTTCCAATACATTTAGTGGAAGTTTTATGCGGGAATTTTTAACAGTGTATAAATGAACCCTCTGTATCTAAATTAAGCCCTGATGATCTCAGAGAAGCAAAAGTTTGCTCCTCCGACAAGGACTGGTTTTCTACATTTCTGTGAAAGTTTCCGTGCATTTTCTTGTCGAGTAGCTGTTGGCGGAATTTTTCAATCTCTGCTTTCTTTACTTCGAAAGTTAGAAGTGAAGCATCTAGATGTAGTAATGCACTTTCCTCACTTCTGACGTTGAAATTCAGGCCAAGGGTCTCGGCCGCCTGATCCGCGGCTTTGTAAAGGAAAGCTCCTTTGCCAATCATCTCGTGTTTTCTAACCATTTTTAGGAGAGGATCTCTACCATTTGCAACGATGTACATAAGTTGTACTTAGAACAATTCGGTTATGAAGACATTGGAGATTCAGAAGTCCGCGTCCCCCTTGACAGCGTGAGATGTATAATCGCGGAACGGACGAATTGATATGCAAGCTTTTATGCATAGGCATGATCTTACGTGTGGCAATATCAAGGACCGTAAACTCGTTCTACGTCCATTGAACCACCCCAAATGAGTACAGCAGAACCGGGACGGCAAGCATATCAGTCGCAGCTACCTTATTCAACGCCGACAGATTTGAAGACCAAATCTGTTGAAGAAGATGCTTGCTTCTGCTTCGGAGAGACTTCTCCACTGATGTTACGTCCTGAATGCGGCTTTGAGGCTCGCCCAGGTATGTATAAGTGTCTTCAGAGTCAAGATGTCTAATAACTCTTATATCCACAAGCTCGGGGTCTTTGGGAACTCCAAAAATCTTTCCTTTCTTCAGGTGAATTTTGGCTCACTCGTCCAATCTAAAGTCGTAACGTTGTGCGTTGTCACACGATAATTTTTAGATGAGATGAACCTTCAAGCTTTCCAACAGACAGTTGATAAGTCTGCGAGAGATTGAATCGAGAGCTTTCCGGTAGTCAATCCATGTGATTGAAGAATTTTTTCATTTAGCGGATTAACAACAGATATGAAAATCTATAAGGCCTTAAATTAATTTCAATTTTGACTTTTTAGTCAAAAATCATCTAACGTTTTGATCCGAGTTTAGTTCAAAAAACGAAACTGTTTGAAGTTTTCTTAAATATGACTGAATCCTTGACGCAGGTGAAGTCTAAATTAGAGTCCAGCGAATACTTTGTACGTTCTTGTTTGGTGAATAACTCCCATTTGGATATGTGAGTTGCGTTTATCGTAACCAGTGTGCCCAAGTACGGGAAATATACTCCACGCACCCAATAACGTGGGTCAAATATTGCAACATAGAAGTTCCATCCTCTGTTCCTAATATACCAAAAGGCTAACTCTAGTCTAGTGGGTGGTCTGAGAGTCTTGGTGGTCTTTTATTCATGGGTCTGGCGGAGATGGTAGTGGAGTATGCAACCCTGCTCCTAACTCTGTAAGAATGAATAAAAATGGTTTAATTGAAATAAAGGGAAACGCAATCAATAGCGCTGACTATCTTTTACTTATTTTTCAAGTGTACCCTCTCGAAAAATCGATCGAGCTCAAACTTCAGCGAAGAGTAGTCCTATATTGATGGTGGTTTATGGGGGAAAATGGTTGTCGTTTGATCAATTCGTCAACTTGTGACTCTTTATTTAGTATCAATAAAAACAGTTTTGTCTACTACAGATTCTCAAGAATTTTTCAAGCCGCTTCTAATGATCATATGCACTTTGAAAAAATTATTATTCGAAAGTCGAAAATATTTTTTTTTCATTTTCGAGAACCTGATATTACTCGATATATCTCTTTATTCAATAGGAATTCAGTAAATTTATGGAAATTTTAAGCCTAAAATTTTCTTTTTCCTCATTTAAAAAAAAAATATATATATATATTATTATTTTTTTTATTACAATTAGCCATTTCCCATTTATATATATTTATATATATATATATATATATATATATATATATATATATCGTGAAAGTTTTCTTTTGCAAGAGGTTTAAAAATCAGTTATTCATTGGGAGAAACAGGGTTTTTAGATTGAACAATTGCGAAAGGGGGGTAAATATAATACAATTAATAGTGTATTTAATATAATAGAAATGATATTATAATATATTGCATCATTATACTTACCAAAGAAAGTAAGGAAAGCAGCCAAGCTTAAGAACAGGATGATTGCGAAATTCTTTTTTTCTAAATATAGAGAAAACTACTTAATGGACAATTTTTTAGCAGACTCATTATTCTGCTGTTTTATTAGAGCATATATATAGGGTGTCCCAGACTCAAGTGACCGGATTTATATGGCTG
Source organism: Andricus curvator (assembly GCA_932195095.1). Classification (NCBI taxonomy): domain Eukaryota; kingdom Metazoa; phylum Arthropoda; class Insecta; order Hymenoptera; family Cynipidae; genus Andricus; species Andricus curvator. The sequence continues at coordinate 19,968 of CAKNYM010041701.1, forward strand.
CATGAAAATAAAAATAAAAAATCTGCCCGCTTCGCGGGCACATTCTCATCGCGCGCTTCGCGCGCGGCTCGCTTCGCTCGCAAGTTTGAGCGCGCCTAGGGCGCGCGACTGTTGGATCTCGCGCTTCGCGCTCGATCATATATTTATCTCGCGCTTCGCGCTCGATTATGTATTCACCTCGCGCTACGCGCTCGGGCGTATTTACATCGCGCTTTACGCTCGGCTCCTCTAGATTTTTGAACTTCATGTTCGACTTCGATGGAAAGAAAAAGTTTGTTTGCAAATATTATAAAATTATCAAAACCTCTTATACATATTAAGTGATTGTTAAATTTGTTTTTATTTTAGACTGAAAAGGAACTTTATTTACTCAAGGTTCTATCGACCTTAAGGAACACATTCTCATCCAGACACTCGCGCTTCGCGCTCAATATTTGATTTGAAAATCATTTGAACCGTATGATAGAAACAAAAAAGTTTGAGCGCATTTACGGCGTGCGATTTGGTAAATACACTGAGCGCGCACTTTGTGCTTCGTGTTATATGTTTTTCATATACAAATTACTAAATTTGTATTTGATTTCAAATGAAAAGTAATGATATAATTCAGGCGACAAATTGTATTAGTTAACATTTTATATTAGCTTGTGCCGTTTATCAAAAAAGTTAATTTTTTCATTTTGAATATATTCTTACCACAAAAATGTATTACGGGTTTGTGAGTCTTTTTTGAATGCACAATTTTTGTTCATTTATATGTTTTCGTACCTTGCATTGTTTTTTCAAAAATTTGATTTTTTTTTACTGTCAATGTTATTTTCACGAATAAAACAAAAATCACGCATCCTATCGAAACATGAGTCACAATAAATTTGTTTATCTTCCTTGGATGAACAAAGTTTGTTTCGGTCATTTTTTCGTAGCTGGTAATATTCGTCTGAAAATTTGATTTTTCTATTTTCAATGCGGTTTTTTACGAATAAAACAAAAACTACGCGTCATATCAAAAAGTGAATGATAAGAAATTTGTAGATCTTTTTTAGGTGCACAATTTTGGTAAGATGATCTTTTCTGGTATCTTGCATAGTTTGACAGCAAAATGGCTTTTTTGATTTTTCATTAATTTTTTGTGCGATCAAAATTTGAATTTTTTATTTTTCAAAAAATTCAAAAAGTTGTTATGAAAATATTATAGGGTGTTCAAGAAGCAACGTTTTTCTCCTCTTGACTTTTTTTCATATCGTGCGTTTTTCGGCTTAAAATGTTCATTTTCGTTTGTTTTTTGGAATTTTGAAAATGCTATAACTCCAGTAATTTTTTTTTTATCACGAAAAGTCATAAGAATATTTTGTTCGTCATTTTGCGTACTACTAATAACCGTACATAGAATTTTCAAATCTTTAAAAAAAGTGGTCTCAAAAATTTTCAAAATGTGCTCACTTTTTGGATTTTCATCCAAAATAGCTGGTTAACGAACTCGTTCTCTATTTTTCGGCCATAAAAAAGTGTGCCAAAGCTCAATCAAATCTGATCATTTTTTCGAAAGTTATCGTGGCTACAGACAGACAGACAGACAGACTACAGACAGACAGACACCTTCGTAAAAATCGTTTTTTCTACCTCAGGGGGTCTCAAAACGTGGAGATTTGATGAAAACCGACTATGTCAAATTTTACATAAAACCAATACCTTCTCATTAGAATGAGAATGTAATAAATCGAGAATTCCTTTTCCACAAATCAGTTGAAGTTTTAGTTTTTGAGTTATAAAATATTTTGGCTGGACCAATCAGGAGCGTGGTTTAAACAGTCGTGTGTGCGTGAGCGAGAATCGAACGTAGTGCAGGGACCGCTGTTCTCCCGCCACTACACTACCTCGGCGCTCTCTTCAATAACACAGCGTCGGACGCCCGCTCACGTACGCACGTCTGTTTATACCGCACTCCTGATAGGTCCAGCCTAAATATTTTATAACTCAAAAACTTCAACTGAGTTTTGGAAAAGGAATTTTCGATTTGTTCATTTTTATTTTTAAACAGCTATTATAAGCCCGCACACTTGAGTCTGGGACACCCTGTATATATACTAGTCGCTATCGCATTAATCCTTCTAAATTACGTCACTTGTTTATGAAACGGACTGGAGATGTGGAAACTGTTCTACTCGAATATTTGTATTTCATCAATCTTTTTTCTCCTCGTTAAAAGTCTGATCTTGAAAACACGCGACGTACAAAATTTTTTTCACCTTGAAAGATAATAAATTAATTGTCACATAATTCTTAAACAAATTTAATCGAACTATCCACCGTTACGCAATTTTCCGTAAGACGTTTCCCATGAGACCTTTTCCCAGCTTGTTCGGGGTGAACGTTACGGAAAATTCCGTCATACTAGACAGTTCATTAGGTTGATGATACAGGATTTCGCAAAAATAAATTCAGATAAGGCCTTTTCCACAACTTTCTGAACGTCAACTTTTGTTGCCTGGAGCCAGTTCTTTATTGGTAATTACTCAATTTCATAAAATACAAAATAAATGAGTGTTCGTGAAATCCACGGAGACATTCTGCACGTGTTATGTGCGGGGTTCTTTCAAAAAAAAATTATTATTATTATTAATCTGATTTTGGTCTCGGACTTAAGATGATTACAGTCCAATATCTTGAAGACAGTTTTTGTTACAGTTTTTTTTTAACAGCCTGAACGGGGCTGTCCTGTTATATATCATCAGTCACGGAAGCATTTTTTTAATGCAATTAAGTGATCTGATAAGAGCAGTGGCCTAATTTGGCACATTAGACAAAGCCGATTTTTACCCCATCATCCACGGACTGGATTGCAGCCAACTGCATGATGAGGGACCTACAGCTCAAGATACGAAACACCAGAAACTCGGTAAAAGTACACAGAAAATTTCCAGAGGTACTGGCTCAGGGATCAAACCCAAGACCTCTAACGTGAAGTCTGGGCGCCTAACCACCTGAGCCACCAAGGTTATTATTTTTTAACTTATTCGCAGGTGAACCCGGGTTTTCATTATCGGCCACGGGCTAAGTCAAGTACCTAATGAGATAAGGATGTTATGAATGAATTTAATACGATTTTGAAATCTTTCGCGATTATATTGTTGATGCAAAATTAGGAGCATGGTATAGTTTGGAGTTTGTCTTTTATCGCTGTTATTCTTATACAGCGGCCGCGAGGTTTAAAGGGGACAACAGTCGCCTCTGTATGGTTTCTTAGAGCTAACATCTGCCACTCCATATGTTTTTAGACGCTTGCTTCCAGATGATCTAGAAAGTTTCTTACAATGCGACAGGTGTTTAATAAAACCGCCTTCTGAGCTGCTGCCAGTACCCTACTGACTCCTCAATATTCATGATATTCAGTGCATCTTACGTGCACATTGCCTGTAGCTGAAACGACAATTGGATGATTAGAAACATGTTTCACATTCCGCCATATTGTCGTTACTTCATTACTTAACTTATACTTATGGATCTTGATTGTATAGGTTTCCTACAAATTCCAGTTGAGTGGACAAGCAATGTCGATGATATAGACTCTTCCACCTTTTTTCTCTCGCATCACGATTTCGGGTCGATTGACTCGAATATAATGATCCGTCTGGATAGCAACATCCCAATTAAGAGTCTTAGGCTTAGGGCAAGTTGTTGATGTATAATACCCGTCACATCAATATGTCTGTGCATATATTCTCTCTGAGCCATTACGCGACAACCATCAATAATGCGCCTGATGGACTCGTTGGTATCTCCACATAATCGGCACCGGTCAACCACGTCTTGATGTTACACATTTTTGCGATAAATTGTGGTGCTGGCAACCCTGTCCTGAATTGCAATGACGAATCCTTTCATTTCTGGAAACAGGACGCTTTTTCAGCCAAATATTGGATGCCTCACTATCCACTTCATGTTGATCTATCGTTTTGGGGTGCTCGTCGTAGATATCTTTTAGTCTCCATTGCGTTTCTAATTCATCTATGGTTTCTGCCCTAAAATTCAAAACCTTCTCTGAGGAGAAACTCAAGGACGTGTAACCGAGATCTGCTTTACAAATGGTGTTGTGAAGCGCAACATCTCGCTTGCTGTTAAAGTAGTCTCGCAACTATGTAACTTGTGACTTCCACAATTTCTTAACATCTACAACGCCCCTAACCCCTCTATGACGTGTCAAAACTACCCTTTCAATCGCCGAATGACTGTGGTGCATTTGGTTCTTTGTCGTTTCTACGTGGATGGTTCTTTTTAAACTTTCAAGGTCGATGTTGGACCATTTGATGAGCCCGAAAAAGTAGGTAAGAACAGGGATGGCACAGGTTTTGATTGCCCTGATCATGTTTGCCGAGTTAAGAGAACTCTTCAGAATCAATCTGGGTCTTGTAGTGAAAGCAGTCTTTAGGCTTTTCTTAACTATCGTATGCTGAATACCCTTGAATTCGAGAACACCCAGGTATTTATATGACTCGCCCTCAGCCATTACCTCTATTTCATTCTCAAACTCGTTCTCTAGATCTGGGGTCCTAAATTCTCCCATGGTTAAATGCACTGTTATGCATTTATCTCGCCCGAACTCCATGTGGATACAATTGGAAAATACCATTGGTCATCTATGATTAGAAGATGGGTCACTTGATGACTATCCTCATTATTATATATTCTGAATCCATGCGATATGCTACTTTGTGTTTTGCTTAATGGGTTCAACTCTGAACAGAACCATAGTGCACTGAAGGAGACTCCTTGGATGTTACCCGTCGTAATGCATACTGACCTAGTTATCATTGGTTGTCCATGATCAAAATAATTGATTCTTGTACCCTGAAGCATCCTCGCACCTCTTAGAAAGTGGATGATACGTGGGCAGATCTTGTAAATTTTCTAGACTTCAAGCAACTAGTCATGTGGTACGGAAGGAGACGCTTGCTTGTAGTCAGTGTATACCTTGTGCAAGTTTCTTTGATGTTTACGAGCTTGCTTCATGACAATAGTGAATATGGTGACTAGTTCTTTACTTCCCCGCGAGTTTTCACAACATCCTTTTTGCTCTTCTGTAAGGATATCATTCTCATCACAGTGAGAATATACCTTTTCTGCAGTGATAGCTGTAAGGCATTTATAAATTGTTGGAAAACCGGCTATCGGTCGAAATTCAGATGGATTTTGAGCGTTTAGTTTTTTAAGCAACATACACGTAGTAACTTTAAACATAAAGCTTGGCATCAAATCTGGATGTTCGATGATCTTCTGCAAACTCCTTGCTGCTAACTCAGGATGCATACTCGTCAGGTACTTGTATCCAAAGTTGTGCAACATATCCGGACCTAAAGCTTTCCAGTTACTTGCTCTTTTCAAATACGCTGAAACATCTGAAGCTGTGATATTGGTCAGCTCCATTTCAGGGTTATTTCTTGCTCTTGTTTTTTCTAGTTGGAACCAAGCAGAGCCTAAATTGCTTCTGTTGGTTTTTTCTCAAACACCCGACCAGTAGTTACCCGTGTGGAAAAATTTCGTGGCGCTGCACTGTTTCTGTCCAGTCCGCCTTGAGTCGACACTGGCACTCCACAGGCTGACTGTCCAGTGGCTAGACTGGGATGTAACGCTCGGATCGACTAGTTTCTAGACAGATCGGCTATTTTGGTAAAAATAATTAATAATTAAATAATATAATTATTTTTTATGCCATAAAAGTCCAATATATAGATTTTGCAGTTAATTAAAAATATAAAAAAAGTTGTTGTACAAAAAAAAAGAAGAAATGAGTTTCCGCAAATCTCTTGTACATACGCCGGGTGTCGAACTTCTGATGTAACTTCCTATTATATTGTTGTAACTTTGTCCCGTCGCCTTAACACCTCGGCCATCTAAAAGTTAAATTTTTTTTCATTTTTGTCGGATATGAATTTCAATTCATCACATCCCAATATTTATTTGAATAGAACATGAACAATTTTTAAACATTAAAAGTGCTTGATGTGTGAATAAATCATTGAAAAAAGTAAAGTTTGTATGATTTTCTTGCGGTTAGACTACGAAATAATGATTGTTTATTATTTCAAATAATTAATACGTTAGGCTTAATTATTATTTACGCAATCAATGGATAATTAAAATAAATTGAATAAATCATTTATGTTCAAATTTGATTTTCTGGAATATCATCAATATTATACATAGCATTATACATATTATAATTATTAGAAATTCAATATAAATTTATTATAAATTGACTACATAATTCAATTGAAAAAAATGTTTTCAAACATTCTTAAAAAATCGTTCTTAAGAATACAGTTCTTGTATTAAGATTTCGATCACCTTCAACCATTATTGTTTACTATCTTAAATATGTATTGGTGTACAATTAATTATTGCTTAAGCATTTGTGCGATTGCGTATTGTAATTTTCTAAATCTTTTATTAAAAAATGATTATTTTCTGAATTCACCTCTGTAATTTTTGTTTAAGTCCAAACCGTGATTCTATCTAGAAACTAGCTAAAATCTGGACAATCTTTATATATTCAAATTCGCAACGAACTCCTAGATAGCGCCAAGACTGAGACTAGACAGCAGAAAGTTTTGAATTAAACACGTAGCAAAACTAGACAGCACCAGTGAAGCGCCAGGCTAGTATTGCGTGAATAGACCGGCTTGAGAAAAACTGTACTGGCTTTAGCATGATTCAAGACTGCCACGAAATTTTTCCACACGGGTAGTCATATCTTGCAATTGATAGAGCTCGGTGTCTTGCTGGCTATTTTGCTTTACACTTAGTTCACGATAGAACCTTCTTTCATCTGCCTGAAAGGTTCCATTTTGTTGCCTTCTTCCACCAGTTTTCTTGTACCGATGATGTCTAGCAGTAAGAACATGAAGTCTCTAACGTTGGGAGTCTATAATCTCATCCAATATTGCTGGCGTCAATATCTCAATGTCCCGAGGGTGGATGATTTTAGTAACATGGTGTATAAGCTTTCTGTTCCAGCTTTCTTATATTGAGTCAATCGACCTACTTGGTACCTTACTTTGCTGACATCCATATCCAACCTGACCGTTCTAACGCAACCCAACGTTCTAACGGCTACCACAGCTGCACAATACACAAGAGTTTGCATCTCCAACGCAGTAAGTGTTGCGTTCAAATACATAAGACCTTGATGTTCAGGTGTTCTACTAGTGCACGCAGATTGTTTGTGATGTTCATCTTAGGCAGAGAATGCCTTTGTTTTGGTTCTACATGTCTGAACTCTAGTAAAGCATGACCAAAATTCCTTTCAAGGTCCTGTAGTTTTTCTGGGATTTCGCTGTATGCATCAACGTTATTAATGTCCGGATGTGGTTCTAGTGGATCTGGTACTTGATGCTAATTATCCCTAGCACCTATTCCTACAGCTTCAATCGGGTCTGAAATTTTGATGGTCTTTCTGATTTTCTGAAAATAAGATTAACGGTAGAAACATAAGCTTGAAAAACTTCGAAAGTATCCATTTTTCTTTCTTTTATTAGAGAAAAACCTGCCTCTGTGAAGAAGCAAATTTATTTTATGCCTATGAGGAAGCCAAATGATCATAAAATGAGCACAAATAAATACACTCATGGTAAATACAACCATAGTACTTCGCAGCGTTATCTTTTATTTTGAATAGTTACAATTTCAAGAAAATGTGTGATTTTTTGGATGACTAGTTTTCTTATTTGGAAAATATAATATGAATAAATTGGTTCAGAATCAACCACGAAGCCGAAAATAAATTAACATATTTTAAATAAGCTATTAGTATTTTTTGCCTCTCAAATTAGTAAATATTTCAACCACATAATCAAATTCGTAATTTTTCAATAAACTTTAGTGGCTCACTTTTCTCTAATTGAATAAGAAGATTTTTATAACACTGCTCAACAAAATGTGACTTACGTATTCACGAAATTCGATTCCGAAGATTTTAAATTCAATTGTATTCTATTTTCCTAAATTGTGTCTATAAATTCTCTCAGGGTCTACTTTTCTTTAAGTGGTGTTTGTATTTTAATTTTAAAATAAGAATCTGATATTTTTAATTGATGAAACAAACTACTTCAATATATTTTTTAACTCAAAATTCGAAAATCACATTTTCAAGGGATATGTAGGTTTAGCTCAAATAAAACTCTTCTCACGAGTAATAATAATAATAATTACAATTTTATTCATCTATTTCATATATGCATTTATAGATTCTTCATATGCTCATGTATCGTATGTATATTGTATACACTGTTACTTCGTCTTTGGTGTTTCCATTTTTTTAATGACATTTTCTACCCTCTTGTGTTATTTTTTTACATAAACGAACTTTCATTTTCGCGAAGTTGATATCCATTCTTTATCCTATTAAAAAGTAACGATATCCATCCTCAGAGTAATAAAATTGCAGAAGGAAAACTTTGTTATTTTAATAAATAATTAAAAATTATCAGCAACAGAACTGTTCAAAAATCTTTTTATTCTACTATAATTACTCTTTTTATTGGCAATAAATATATACTACAAATAACCAAAATTATTATCGACTGATTAAAACATATTTAATAAATATCCCTGCAACAAAATTAGAAATCTCACAGCAATCACGACTCTTTAATAAATTCCTAGAAAATTGTGCCTTAGTTATACGATAAAAATGTTTGGTAACGAGTATACAAAGTCAATTCACGATGAGACGTTAATTGTAATTGTAATTATGATAACATGTAATGATGTAGTTGAGCAAACAATAGGACAGCAATTAAAATTCCTTGAATTTGTATTCCCGTTTCGAAAAGCAATTCGAGACACTCGAAATTATTCAAGTTGATCGTCTCACATATTATGCAGTGTGTTTTACATCTGATTTCATTTTGTAATCCTTTGTGCAGATTTTTTAATTCCTTATTGCGGTACTTTGGGATCAAAAAATTTCGAAAACGATCAAGAAATTTATTCTCGAATCTTAATCGCAAATCCTGATTGAAAAAGTGGTTCATTTCATGTCGATGAAATGCGTACAAAGTTATAATTTCAGTTCTTTTAAATTTAAAAGTTGATTCAGAATGATATTGATATTGAGTAGAATTCGATTCTAAATGCATTTTTCTATTTTTATTACTTTATGATTTATTTGAAATTTAAACTTTTTCAATCAATGCTTAGAAAATATTTGATCGTTTCAAAAATGTGTAGGAAAAACGACGAGATCTTTGACAATATGATCGTAGTATTAAAATCGTAATCATTATAAGCACACGAATTTCTCACGAGGTGAAAGTGTGCTTTTTACACAATAACACATACTTGAATGTGTGCGCAGATATTCTCTCAAACCGTCGACGTTAGTTTTAATTCATGCTCATCGATTTCACTTTGAATCAATTATTTTTCAATTCCTCATTGGAAGACAAAATTAGAATTTTTTAATTTAAAATCAAATCTTACTTTTATAAAAAAAATCAGCAATTTAGATCTAAAGTAAATGTATACTTAAAAGTAAAAATAAGAGATCAAAATGAAATCGAATTCACATAAGACGATTACGATTAGCAATATTTTTATAATAGTTAATGAGCAATTGAAAATTATTGGAGGGATTTTGCTTATGCCTTATTTTTGTTCACCTTTTCACGAATATTTTTGTTTAGTTTCACACACTACGCTTTTCACTGCACTGTCTTTTTTTAATGCTGGCACTTATTAAATAGAAGCCACTTTCTTAAAAAAAAATCTATTAGGCAAAAAATCTTCAGTTTCAATTCTCTCTTCCCTCGCAGAATTTTTTCAGTGTCACTCGCATTCTTCTCGCTGATTATCATTTTCTTCGCGAACCTTCGCGCACATCACACACATGCAAATTTATCTGAGGGGAACAATTGACATACGTTTCGTAACTTTCTAACAACTCTCTCACACTAAGAATAAGTTAGGCGATCCGATTAAAATGTTGCAATTCATTTGCATAGAATTTTTATATAATAATTTTCTATTTGAAAGAAATTTTTCATTTACGTGGAATTTAAATTGAAATCCAATTTCTTATACAAATGCAATTTATTAAATTTAATCGACGGACTAACTTTTTCTTCTTGCATTTTATCAATGATTTATTTAACATTAGTTACAATCTCTCCTTATTAAAGTCGTAGAAAAAGTCCCCTATTTGCAATTTAAAGTTTTAAGTTTAATAGAATCGATAGTTAAAATAGTTATTTTCAAGGTTTTAATTTGAAAATCAATTTTTCCAAATAAATCGTGATTATTGATGGAGTCCACGTCATCTAGGAATGGGATTTCGCTCTAATCCAGGATAAATGATTGCTTGATAGTGAACAAGATTCCACTTAATATTTTTCAAAAATTCGAAAAAATGGCGGACATATGGGACTTTGAGTTTTGACGCAACTTTTTTTTTATATTTCGCGAAACGGTTCAGTAGGGCAAAAAAAAATCTCTATTGACAAATTTATTTTCAGACCAAAATTTCTATCCAATTTGAACGTTTTTTTCATCAGAGGATAGAAACCATTTTTATCCACTTATTTGTTTATAACAAATTCCATACATTTTTAAACTTCTACAGCCCTACTGGGAAATATTTCTGGACAGTTTTTTGATTGATTTTGAATATTTTAGAATGAATCTGAATTTTTATGGAAAACGGTACTGTTCAAAAATCTACCAATTTTTATTTGACATTTTATTTATTAAATACCAAAATACTAACACTTTTTTCAAAAATCGGCTGAGAAAGATGTATCAAAACTTGTATTAACTTTCATTTTCCAATATTTTTATAGCTTGTAGAGCACACTCATACCTTCCCTTGACAAGAAAATAAAAAAATAAAAGAACACCGTTTTTGGATATCGCGTTTTTGATCTTTTTATCCAAATTTTTAGAAATTATTTTCCTTTTTGGTTTATATTTATTTTGAATTGTATCTTATAACTCATTCCGACATGAAAATTGCCGTGATCAGATGACGTGGACTCCACCTACTGTAAAAATGTCGATTGGTTAATTTATAAATGCTTTACTGTAATAATTATCTGAAGACTCAAACTTAGCTTAAAATTTTTATATTTAAACAAACATACATCTTAAATATTTCAGTTTCACATATTGCACAATATAAAAAAGATTAAATGATTTAAAATTTCTTGATTGCAAATTGACTGAATGCTTCAGAGTTAAAATTATTTAATTCTGAACATCTTTGATTTTTTATTTAAATTTAAATTTTTAATTTTAATTTTTAAGTTTTTTAATTTCAAAGTTTAAATTTAAATTATAACTTTTTAAGGCGTTGACTTAAAAATATATTAATTGGAAGTGCTTTAAATTCGTAATTTTTCAGCAGCAAATGCTTCGAAAATTTAATGTTGTTTAACTTGAAAATTAGTAAAATTTTCACAATATACATTAGAGGCTTTCAAATTCAAGTTACAAAATTATCTCTAAACATACTACAGGTTTCTGTTTTGAAATTTTGAAAAATTTGGAATCATTCTTCCAAGTTTAAAAAAGTTATTTACAATTTTAGTTGATAATTAATTTAATCAATTTAATCAAAACGCGAAGTTTAAATCAGCTTCGCTTCTTATCATTTTGGTCATTTTTTTTCTTTTCATATTTTAGAATGTTATCATTTTTAGACAGATTGTTTGAAGCTGGAATTATTTCATTGAGATTTTTCGGTTTAATTTTTAATTTTATTTAATTTTTATTTAATTTTTAATTTTAATTTTAATTTTTCCGGTTATCATTTCTCATTGACTGAGGAAAAAAATTTTTACTTCTCTATGAATAAAACATGTCAGTACTAAATAAGTTTTATACAATTTGCTGATAAAAGATTTTTTCTTCGACTCTGTAATTAATCGAATGAATAAGAGCAGCAAAGTAATAGCTCGACATTGCACCCTACACGCTTGTTGGAATTTACTGATTATCAATTTACTTTTTTTTTCTTTATTTAAAAATTATTTTTGAATCTTCAAGTCAGTTTTTACGTTGCATGTCATATTCAATCGATTCTTCGCTTCTTCTATTTCTCGAAATTCCTAAAGTTTTGATGCGACTCATTTTTTGATAAACGATTAGCTCAAAGGCTTATTTACTTTTATTAATTAAAGTTGACAAATCAGTCGATTATTAGCCACGAATTTGCCGAAATTCGCTTTGTAGTCAGAAGCGATTTTCCCAATATTTGAGAGCATAAATTGAAATGATTTAATCGAAGTTCACTCGCAGATAATTTTCACGTTTTAAAAGAAGAAATAAGTACTTAACTATATAAATTTTGAATTTTAGACTAAAATTTTTGTCTAATAATGAAACCTGAAAATCCTATCTAGGATTAGGCCGTACAAAGTTTTTCGATTGAATTTGTGACTGAATCGATTTTAGGAAGAAGATACAGAGAAAGGCTCATTTTTTCAGATAAAAACAATAAAACCTAAAAAGTCTTCTGAATCACTCTACATTTCTTCCTGTTATACTTAGAAAGAAATGGGCGTCGTACATTCGAATGAAATATCATTCATCGTCTATAAAAACTTAGCTCTAATTTAAAAATTGTAGGAGATAAATCACATTATACAAAATTCTAGTGCGCTTGTCGAGTTCTAATTTTCGAACAGCTAAAACGCGTCTAGAAATGCTAAAACGAGTAGGCCTCCTTCTCGTTTAAGTCCTTAAGTTCGATCGTGAGTTTTCGATGAAAGAGTTAAGGTCTTTGTCACCTTATAGCGAATAAAATCAAATCAATCAAAAATCAATAGATATTCCTAAATTGAAAAAAAAACGATTTAAAAAACTTACTGTCTGTAATCCTAGTTTCAAAATCTTTAATTTATCGAAAAAACTGATTAGCATCTTTGAGATTTCTACACAAAAGCGACACAGTTCTTTTTTGATGAGTGAAACTTGAATCTACGAGAATCGTTCAGATGAAATCGCGTATCGTGAAACGTGTAAAAATTTCGTCGAATCAAAAATTCGATTTTTTGTACGACGAATAAGAAGTGGAGTCTCGGACACGGCGCAATCTAATTATCCTAGCCTACTCGGTGACGAGCCTTGGAAAATTTTGCATGTCCTAGTGAACAAAGGGTTCAGTCGACGGACTATCTCGATTCCAAGGCAAGCGTCGACGACGGAATCCACGTCCTTAATATTTTTACTATTACGGTTACAATTTTTCTTTTCGCTAAAAATTCCGTTCCTTATCTAAAGTATTTCAGACCCGCCACGAGGAGGAACTTCTCAATAAAGAGCTCGGAATCGAGGACGGCGATGTGAGCAGCTCTGCCTATCAGGGCGTTTGCAGTTGGAGGTAAAGCGTGATGAACGTCGTACCTTACCAAACTAACTCCTGGAGCTGACATTATCGGATAGAGAATGTTGTGGACCATTTCTCTATAGGCTCCACCTGAAATTAAAGTATTTTTTTAATCATTTGATATAAAATAGTTCATTTCTCCATCAATGAAAACTACTTCCAATCCAATCGTTGAAAATTACTTATAAAATTACTTCCAATCACGAAAAATCACCTGCAATCGCATTAAATCAAATAAAATCACTCGCAATCATTTGAAATTACTTTTAATCAACTACAATAACCTGATATCACTTCCATGCAGGTGCAATCATATGCAATCACCAGCAATCCCCTACAATTCCATGGAATCACCTAAAATCACCTGCGAGTGGGAAACAACTCTGGTAATCCGCTCGATCGCTAGGTTATCCATCCGGATAATCTTAGGTAATCTGAGTAATCCAGGACAATTCTATGTAATCTTAGGTAATCCCAGGTAATCAACTTGTAATCCTAGGCAATTCACTTGACATTCTAGGTCATCCACTTGTTATCTGCGGCAATCCACTTATAAACAAGAGTAATCCACTCGTAATCATAGAAAATCCAGTTGTAATATTATACAATCTACTTTTAACTCTGGGCGATCCACTTATGATATGAAGTAATTCTGGGTAATCCACTTGTAATATGGAGTAATACAAGTAATTCATTGTAATCTTAGGCAATCCACTTGTAATCCAGTGGAATTCACTTGTAATATTAGGTAACCTATTCTAAATTATAGGAAATCCACTTGTAATCTGAAGTAATACAAGTAATCAACTGTTATTCTGGGTAATCTTAAGTAATCCACTTATACTTCTAGGCAATCCACTTGTTATCCTAGGTAAACCACTTGTAGCCTTAGGCGATCCAAATGTAAGACGGCGTAATCAACTTGTAATATTACGCAATCCACTTTCAATCCTTGTTCATCCACTTGTAATCCCAGGTCATCTACTTTATATCCTACCTAAAACACTTGTAACCTTGATTAATACAAGTCATTTAATGTCATCTTAGGTAATACAATTGCAATCATATGCAATCCACTTTTAATCCTAGTTAATTCACTTATAATTGCAGGTAATCAGCCTAGGTAATCCTCTTGTAATCTGGAGTAATACATGTAATTTAGTGTAATACTAGGCGATCCACTTGTAAACCTTGGTAATCATCTTGTAATTCTAGGCAATCAAGTTGTTATCTTAAGTAATCCACTTATAGTACTAGGTAATCCACTTATAATCTAGCGTAATCCACTTCTAATATTATGTAATCTACTTGTAAGCCGGAGTAATCAACTTGTAATCATAGGTAATCAAGTTGTATTACGTGATAATCAGGGGCAATCCATTTGTAACTATAGGCAATCCACTTGTTAGCCTAAGTAATTCACTTGTAATCTGGACTAATACAAGTAATCTAGTGTTGTAATCTGATTTAATCCACTGGTAATATTAGGTAATTCTCTTGTTCCTAGATAATTCACTTGTTATCCCAGGTAATCCACTTGTAATCTGAATAAAAATCTAAGTAATGTACTGTAATACTAGGCAATCCACTTACAATTCTAGGTAATTTGCTCATAATCTGCAGTAATCCCCAAGGCAGCCAATGCCTTCATTCTGATGAGCCCTATCCTAGGCAATCCAATAGTAATCCAGTGTAATACAAGTAATCCAGAGTAATCCTAGGAAATCCACTTGTAATCTTAGTCAATCCAATTGTGATATTCTGTAATCCATTTGTAATCTTAGGTAATCCACTTATAATCCAGGGTAACTCACGTTTTATTCTAGGTTGTCCATTTGTAATATGAAGAAATTCGAGCAATTTAGTCTAATACCAGCCGATCCACTTGTAATCCTATGTAATTCACTTGTATTCCTAGGCAATTCGCTTGTAATCCTAGGCTATCGAGTTGTAATTAAGTGTTATCTTAGGTAACCCACTTGTATTCTGGGTTAATCTACTTGTAATCCTTGGTAATCCATGTGTAATATGGGTTAATCCACTTGTAATCCTAGGCAATCCACTTGTGATTTTAGGGAATTTACTTTTAATCCTATAGGGAATCCAGAGGAATGAACGTACGCATGAGTTAAGTTTGAGCGGAGTAATCCACCATAATTTTACGTAATCCAGAGTAATCCTATGTAATCAGGAGTAATCTTAGGTAATACATGGCAATTCTGTATAGAGAGGTAATACAGGGTAATCCTATATAATCCGGGGAAATCCATCTCCGCTGGGCCGCACTTTTAGGAGTTATACCTGCTGTCACTTTCATTTACCTACAGTAACTTTCAATCACCTGATATCCCTTTCAATCATCTGCAATTACCTGCAATCACTTTCAATCACTTACAATCATTCACAATCGCCCACAATCATCTGAAATTATTGGAATCACCTACAGTACCCTACAATCATTTACAATCATTTTAATTAATTTTTTCCTGAAAAAAAAGATCTGCTTTCACTTCGCTGGGAATCGAACCTCGAACTTCCGATTGCCGGTCAAGTGCTCTCCTATTAAGCTGCTAGACAGATCGAGAGAAGAAACTTTTTTCAGAAAATACACGCATTATTCTGCCAGGTGGTAAATCAAATTTTTCAAGGAATTTGTATTATCATCAGAGAGTAACAGACATTTTTAACGTCTTTTCAGACTAGATGGAGATATGAATTAAAAACTTATTTTAAATAATTTTTTTCTGAAAAAAGATCTTCTCCTT